>JASVEL010009390.1:0-175353 GCA_032618575.1 Nicotiana noctiflora
AGAAGCAAAATTATTATCATGAATAATCAATGGATATGAACGTGGCAATAGACGAAATTATATCGTCATCATTGTGGTAATGAGAACAATAAGTATTCTCAAAATAATCTTTCACTGTGTGAAAGTAATATTTGTCATCGATTTGACATGAGATTTTATAAAGCACATATAGATGATTATGATCAATTCATGATGTGAATGCGACAACATCTTATTTATGAATATATATTCATTCTTCAGAGAATATGAACGTGCTAGTGGTAGTGAATATACCACACTCACTTCTAGAAAAAGGTTTGAGATGATACCAAATAATGTTATAATTATCACGTACCTATTATACGCCAAAATATTTTGGCATTGTGATTATTAAAAGACAACGATAATGCAAAAAATAAATCTTGCATATAATTTTGACCATACACATAATGGTATAACTTTCTCTTTAGAAGAGATATTTACCACATGGATGTTGATGAATCTGTGGTAGTACAAAATTAATTGAGAGCTCTAGAAGAGCCAATTATTACTATATTGGAGAAACACAATTAATTACCAATAAGGTATTGTGTTGTAGTACGTCTCAAAGAAACTTATTCATTTTCAAAGTATACGCGAAAGCGATTGATTATACCGAGACTATAAATGGAGGAAATATTTAATATCTTCTATTACTGCAACTTGTAGCAGGGTAATATGTATATAAAAAGTTACCCATTTTATTCACATGGGTAAATATTAAAGAACTAGAAAGTTCTTTATAAATTCTTTTACATTGCTTGTTCTCATTAATTAATAGACCAACTAAAATTGGGATTGAATCCCATGAATGTTGGAAATATCAAAGGTGAATATGGGCTCATTCATCTACCATGTATACCACATAAGATGCATCAATGAGATGATTACGTGTGCGATTATTATTAACCCACAACATGGTGTTTGCGAGGCAACTTGCTCAATAATTTAATTTAGAGCATATTTCAAATTTTTTATTCAAGAAGTTCATCTTGATAAGTTGGTCTACATCACAACTGGTTTAGCAAAATGATTTATTGAGTGCCTCCACTTAATAGCTAAATTATTGCTTATGAGAACAAAGTTATTTATATCAGTTTGATATAGGTTACATACGAAAGTATTACATTCTCCCCTCACAAGTGGTTCAGGTTCATGAACCAAATAATTTCATCTTATTATTTTTGATGTGCAGTGTATATTTTGATTAACACCATAACGCACAAAGATGTGTTCTCAAAGTTGAGGAAATAAGTTAGTTTTTCTAACATGAGAGGGAGACATGATAAACAATTGAGAAAAATTACGAGGAATAAATTATCGTTTCTGCATCTAGATCCTCGAATAAAATAATATGAACTTGAAGTTCATAAATGGATAATTCATGTGCAATTTATTGCAAAGCATGCCAGACGCATTTGCTGACTCAAAGAAAGTAACTATATTCTCATTACAAATGCTCATATTAAGTCCTAGAAGGACAAAGTCTATGGTAAGCTTAAAGCGTATAGACAAATCAGTTTCAAATAAACTTCTTGATAAAGAAGGTGAGCAAATGATCAAAACGATCATAATAAATGAGGCAAGTGATCTAGAAGATCACATGACATAACACTTCATAATATCTCATGAGAGATTCAGGTACCTGAATATATGAATGAAGAGATTTCTATGTTATGTCATTATGAAAATACATTGAAACTGATATAAAATCTTTGTCGACATCAACCTTCAAGAAGCTAGTGTACAAGATTGGGATGCGAAGGCTCAAGGATGTGAATTGATGCTCTCATCAGGGGAATTAATGCGCGTTGCACTCTTTTTCCCTTACAAGGTTTTGTCCCACTGGGTTTTCCTTGTAAGGTTTTTAACGAGGCACCCAAAAGGCGTATTAGATATGTGTATTCTTTTTCCTTCTCTAGAACTTTTTTTCCTCTGGGTTTTATTTTAGTTAAGGTTTTAACGAGGCACATTATCTGTTGAATATACATTCAAGGGGAAGTATTATAAATAGAATTGTATTTATGGTGAATGTCTATATTTAAAGAGATTGTAGAGTTTATTACTTGGTGGCTAAGTCACCATCTCCCTATAAATAGAAGGTTCTATTACATTGTAATTCATCCCAAAATTCAATAACAATTCCCTCTGTTCTCTCTTTCTCTATAATATTATTTTTGTTCTTTTATTGTTTCATAACAAATTTTACATAGAGATGAAATAGTGCTGCCACGTTGGGCAGGCCAATGTATTGACGTGGTGACTATGCAAGCAATGTTGTAGTAGAAGGCAACAAAACTAAAGCCTTTAATAATAAGGCTTAATATCACGTGCCTAATGACGTGAGTGACTAGACAAAAATTCACCGGACAATAACTTTTCCAACCTTTCTGAAGAATCCTACTAATGCGACGCACAAAATTCTAAAGGACTTTTAAGTTAACTTTGAAAGATTTGAAAGAGCATTGAAGACTACAAGACACACAATTTCTTCTTTCCATCAATTCAATACGAGAATTTGAATTGTAATGTTAGATTGATGCTTTCTTACTCTTTAATTATATTTGTGCTAACTTGCTTCATAATTATGGAGTAATTTACCTTAGGGTTTGACATGATTTGGTGAATTAGTTGTTGTTTATGAATTTGATTACCGCTTAATTGCATGAATTTATTGGAGGAACTTTAATATAATTGTGATTTTATTCTTTATAGTGTTTAATCGAATGAAGAACATCTTATTAAATATTATTTCATTGTATTTCTTAGTTTATTTTGATGACTCTTCAAAGCAATCAAGAGAGATTTTTGAGTTACGATTTAAATTAATATTGAGAAATATTCGCGAGAAGTTTCTCTAAGATCATTCCTACCAATAGATTTTTGCAATTTTCACTGCACTTCACATTAATTTATTTGAAAGAGATCTAAATTAAGAGAGGAGTCAACATAGAAAATATGAGCTAATCGCCTATTGAATTCGTGAGAATCGATACAATCTCGAGAGTGAAATATAACAATATCATATCCAGAATAACCACCGTGCTCTTATCATATCAAAATCCTTATTTCTCATATTGATATGAACCCAACTCTGCCAATCTCTAGTTCTTTCAATTATCAATTGCTTTACTTTAGTAATTAAAAGTAGTTATAATCATTCAAAATTAAATTTTTATCGTCCTGAATAACGTAAGCCAGAAATTACTAAAGCAATATTTAAATTCAATCCATGTGGAGATGATAATTTAACTATACTATATTTGGCTAGCGATCATCAATTTCATGTTGTGTTTTGCGCTCGTCAGAAAATGAAAAGACTAATACGAAAAATTAAGAAAGTGAGATCAAAAGAGATGAGATAAGAGAAAAACAAGAGAATATGAATAAGAGTATATTTTATTCAAACCCTAATCTTTCCAACTCTTCTTTCTTTAGTCGTTCGGATTATTTTATAGAAATTGTGAAGATGATCAACTGAGTATATAACATTGGAAGAACTTCATAACTTGGGAATAATATTTATGTTTGATCCTGCTGATTCACTCTATGATTATGGTTTGCGTTTGAGCCAAGCGCTTATTATTTTATTGGGAGAAGTGTTCTTTATTGATCGTAAGGATGATTGGTTATAATTCAAGAGTGTTCACTTTGATTGGAAGTGTCTTTACTATGCATAATTATTTGCAAGCATGAAATACTTGATGTTTTGTTTCTTGGTGCTAAAAAACCTTTATGAAAACTTGAGCTTGATTATTTTGACACTTGGCATGAAGTGACTTTGAATAATAAGAGAGTTGGTAGATCCAAATACACTCTGTACATGTGGTAGGTTCTATGTTTAGACCATCTAATTTAGTTTTCTTGTTTGTTAAGTTCATAAGAGTCATACGTTGTGCTGTTTGGGAGATTTTATAACCCCATGTGATGATGTTTTCTACATGATTTTTAGAGGATTTTTTGTCAATTAGGAAAAATTGAGTCAAAAGAATACAAAAGCACTTTCTTGTTTTATCATTTTCATGCATATATTTGCCTTTTGATGAGTTTTCATTCTTTTCCATGTTTTACAAGGTTCAAATTCGGGACGAATTCTTTTCAAGAAAAGGAGGATGATACGACCCAAGATATCTAACGTGCTCTTTAGATGTCAATTGATGGTTTCGCACTTAGAGGCTATGTGTGTAATATGTCATCAATTGAAGACTGCACGTAATTGGAGGCTATACTTGTAATAAGTGACTATACTTGTAATAAGTGACTACATTTAGTTCCTTAGAATTAGCTTATGAATATTTGGATCATTTGTAGTCAAATACTATTACTCTATAATTTAGGTTCACTTTGATGCAATTATTGAATATTTGATCTTTATCAATTGTTATTCAAGTACTATATTGTTGGGTCTCTTCTCAAATTCTATCATTTACATTTAACTTATTGTCTTTCGCGTTTAGATTCGTATCAGTTTGTCACTTGAAGAGGACGGATGGTAAGAAAATGCAAATAGCACTACATAACTACAACAATATATCCAATATAATCCCATAAGTGAAATCTGGGTAGCGGTAAACAACTGCAAGGCATAAAATTTTATCTACATAGGGAAGTGCCAAATAGCACTAACCAGAGTAGTTATTGTTTCTACAGTTACCGCCTGATTATAGTGAATACGCATTTCTATGAGATGACCCACTCCCAGTGCTCCCATGTCTCCTCACCAAATCAACAAAAACCACATTCTAGAGAATAGAAGAAAAGCAAAGAGAGTGAAGGGGTTGCAAGAAACAAAGAAACTCATAAAATCCATGTATATTCTATATGAGAAGAGAGGTACATGGGCGCAGATAGTGAGAAAAAGAGGGATTCAAAGCCATTCTTCATCCAATTCGCTACTGTCACGACCCCAAATCCGGTCGTGATGGCGCCCAGCACATTGCTAAGCCAGCCTGACCAATCAATATCAACAACGGAGCTTGAAGCTCTCTTTAACCCATTTAAGCATTTCAAAATATGAAACAATAGTAATACTTATACCAACAGCGGGGAGACCAAGTCCCAAAATATACTAACTCCCATAGACCGAAGGGTCAAGAGTCATGAGCCTCTACTGAACACGAGTGTATAAAGGTTTACAAGATACCAAGTGCGGAAAGAAATGTCAATACAAAATCAAAAGACAGTAGGAAGGAATATCGAGTCCTGCGGACTCTGCAGCTACCTCGTATATCCCACAGATGTCGCCTCGCACAGCTACTGGATCACTGCTGAGAGGTACCTGGATCTGCACACAAGGTGCAGGGAGTAAAATGAGTACTGCCAGACTCAGTGGTAATAAACAAGGGTAAGACAGAGCGAGATAAGAAATCCGCAATAAAGACTATGTAAAGCTATAATCGACTACCTGTCATAGAATCAATCTTCACTATACCTGTACCAACAAATACCAATAAATAGCATAACCAAATAGCAGATGTAGCTAAATGCAATGCAATGCATGATATGACCGCTACGGCGCGTAGCCTGACTCCAATTTTGGGTACCCGTGCTCACTGTGGGGGTTCAGACTCCAGAGGGGCTCCTACAGCCCAAGCACATCTCATAGAGATATTCTCGCGGCGTGCAGTCCGATCCAACATATATCCTGCTGCGGCGTGCAGCCCGATCCACTACTAGTCAGCTAATATGCAGATACAGCCTCGCGAGGCTCAAAAGTAGTTTTTGAAAACTCTTTTTATCATTTTTCAGTTGGAAAACGGTAATATCAAGTTCCAGAGATTGGAATTAGCATAATAACAAAAATAGCTGCGGACTAGTAGTAAACTAGCATGTCTATATGATAAGACAATGATAACGATCCTCGCGGGATCCAATAACCGGCTCACGACCCACATGTATACTCAACCGCCCAAGAAGGGGGTTCAACGGCTCAAGAGTGGCCAATAATATAGTATCAACAGGTTGGACTAATCTATTGTCTCCAGTTCATGATCGACCCCGCACTCTCAAGAGTGTGTGTGTCTCGCCGCTATACAGCGTCACAAAGTGGTATACCGGGGTTTCGAACCCGCCGGTCATCACCCACATCTATTACTCACCTCAATACGGCGCGACGACTACTCCGCAATGCCCTTGCCACGAGAATCAAGCTCCGCACGCGTAGAATCCGATCAAATACAGTAGAAATACAACAAATTAGGCCAATGGGACGACACCCAATCAATACAACTCGATTTACATCAAAATTTCCAAAGTTGTCAAAACCCGACTTTCGGTACGCTTGACGAAAAATTACAAAAGTTACATATTCGGAATCCTCATCTCGATACGAGTCTAGGCATATAAAATTTACCAAAATCGGACTCCATTTGCCCACTCAAATCAGTGTTTTTCTTTAATTTAGGCCTAGGGCTCAAACCCACCTTTAATCTTCCATTTACAGAAATTTAACCCATGATTTCATGTTAAAATGATGTAATTAAGCCACAAAACTTACCTCCAACGAATCCCCGATGAATTACCAGCAATTCCCGTAAGTTTCTCTCTCTAGAACTCAAAAATGGCGTTTTTGGGTATTAAACCCGCGACTGGTTCTGTTCTGAACTTATCTTCACTGCCAAGCCTCTTTTGTTCATCGCGTTCGCGACGCCTCTCACGCGAACGCGATGCCTTTTTCCTCTTCTTCATCGCGAACGCGGCACTCTCTCACGCGTCCGCGAAGATCAACTCCGCAGCCTCCTGACTTTTACTCTACGCGAACGCGACGTGAAGTCACGCGTCCGCGATGCCTTACCTTTTCCTCTTACGCGAACGCGACCCACCCATCGCGAACGCGATGGCCAACTGGCCTCAACCTTCGCGAACGCGGCATCGCCCTCGCGAACGCGATGCCTTACTGAACCTGGCCTTCGCGAACGCGGAACCTTCCTTCGCGAACGCGAAGGCTTATTTTATGCCCAGTGATCTGCAATTTACAGCAGACCATTTCATGCTTCCAAATGCCGGATGATGGTCCGGATTCACCCCGAGGCCCCCGGGACCTCAACGAAAACCACCAACATACCCCAAATCACGATACGAACTTGTTCCAATCATAAAAACACCATCCTAAACATCAAAATCACCAATTACACACGGATTCAAGCCTAAATTTCTTAAAACTTTCCGAATTACACATTCGATGAAAACCCGACCAAACGACGTCCGAATGACCTGAAATTTTGCAGGCACATCGAAAATCACCTAACGGAGCTACTGCAACTGTCGGAATTCCATTCCGACTCCCGGATCAAAATCTCACCTACCGTTCGGATTTCGCCAAAATTCAACCTTAGCCAATTCAAGCCTATTTCTACACCGGCCTCCAAATTCAATTCCGATCGCTCCCCTAAGTCACAAATCACCTCCCGGAACTAACCGAATCATCAGAATTCGATTCCGAGCCCTCTAACCAAATAGTCACTCCGGGTTGACTTTCCTTATTCAAGTCTCCTTCAAAAAGGCTATATGCCTCATTTTCAATCCAATTCACTCCTAACTCACCCGATAGACTTTAACACTGATATAAAAGCATAAAACATACAATTTCAACATAACGGGGTGGTAATTCCCGTGACGACGGGCCGGGTCGTCACAACTACTGTTAGCAGCGTTGTTCCAGTAGGCCTATCAACCAACTGGTGTAATAATGTAAAGAGTGTTTGTAAATTGAAAACTCTGAGGCAGTGATCTATAAATTTTATCAGTAGTTCGGTAGACATGTAAGGTTCCAAAAAATAAAAGATAGAATAAACATGGAGGAAGGAAGGCACCAGTGGAAGGGTCTACTTTTGCATTCCAACCTCCAACCTTCTTATCCCTTGCCCCAAATTACAGTGAATAAAGGGGAAAAAGAACGAACGACTACTATGGGGAGTTAGAGAAAAAGGAGCTTATCAAGCGAGAAATTCAAAAATAGCCAGATTTAATACTAGACGTTGCAAAATAATCAAGTTTTAAAAGTCATCGAAATTTAGCTACTTTTCATGTAAAGAAAAATCTGAGCGAAAACACTGTTCAAAATTCGAAAAATGCACCACAAATTTTTCGGAAGTTCCAGCATAAGTATGCTTGAACTCTCACAAATTTTACGGCTGGAGCTCCGACATATTTACGGGAGTTCCAGCAAGTATAAATATCCAGTATAATATACTGAAGTTTGGAGCATTGATGCTTCAGTCTCCTATAAATTTTACAGGAATTATCAAAGTATACCGCTCTAGCATAATATGCTGAAATTCGTACACAAATGCACCAGAACTCCCGTAAATTATACGGTGCCGGTTCCCTGTTGCAGCAAATAGTGGCTATTTTTCATTAACGTCGTAAACAATGTTTGAAAGTGGGGATTTAACAAGAAGCAAAACACCAAGAAAATAAAAATCTTTTGGTAATGATTTTTATACTTATCTTGTGGATAATGATCCCTTAACATATTCTGAAGCTATTTCTTCATGTGATGACTATTTTTCGATAGCCAACAGTAAAAGTGACTACGCCACGCGATTTTGACATTTTTCAATACAGTGTCGATCCCCAAAATGTTGTCCAGTGCACATGCCTGCATGATACAGAGATGCAAATTAACACCAACTGAGAAAATCCTATAATTAATGAAGCGAAGCTTGTACAATTATCAGCCAATCAACAACGGCTAGTGTTTCCAGAGTTGGAAACTATACTACTTTTGAATGCAAAAGTTTGTTCAATTAAGTAAATACAAGCTTAATTTTCCAACTTAGCTCTATCAGATAAACATGACTGTTCAATACCCTATCGTCGTACAAAATTAAAAACAAGGTATCAACATTTAAATGTGCCCCCCCGCCACACCACCCCGCCCAAAATAAAGAAACAAAAAGGATACCAACGCAAAACATACAAACAATTCATCTTTGAGGTCCTTCCATACATTAGACGACCTAGAACAATAATAGTTCTGCCGTCAAAGTCTTTCGAGCCGACCATGAATATATGGACACAGAAGTCAGAGTTGGATAGCTGTTGATCTTAACTGTTAATTTGAAATCTTCACCTGTAAGCTTAGCCTAGAAGATACAAGCTAGCTAACAGGAGAAAGGAAGTCGAAAGGCACCATCTAACTATAGTCCAACATCCTAGTCTAGAACAAATCAAAGACTAATTGTTCTCTAGACCAAATAAAATCTACTTATATTACTTATTATATACAGGGTAGCGGTGCCGCAAGCACATGAGAATGTCTAGTTGAGGAATTACACCGCAAGCACAGGAGAATGTTATAGTTGAAGAATTACACCAGACCCTTTTTCAACTTCTATAAACAGTGAAACTCAACTTCTATAAACAGTGAAACTCAGACTCCTTTTACAAGAAAAGTTTCCCGTGTTCACCAAGAACAAACAGCATTGCCAAGGATATTAAGTTGGCCACAAAACGTGCCAATTAGATTATAGACCAGTAGTTAACATTCCACCGGAAGAGATGACAGGCCCCTAGAGCTTTGGTTCTGTCACGCCCCAAACTAGCACCTGGTGCCTAATTTGACTGAACATACTAACCAGTAAATCATGTACCATAACATATATAGAAACATCTAGGCCGACAAGGCCGTAACATATGACATCAGCTCATAACCAACCGAAAATGACTTGCATATAAGGGCCGCCAAGGCCACTATATAAATTAGTACGACTAACGTCCGGTCATTTGCGTCTACAAAAGCCTCAAAAGTGCATCTGACATAAGTAACGTGGTCAAAACAAGGCCCCAACTGAATAATCAAATGTAAGTAACAACAACAATAACAACAAAAAAACCGAGTACAATCCCACACGTGGGGTCTAGGAGGGTAATGTGCACGCAAACCTTACCCGTGAGGATAATCAAATGCAAGTACAGAACTCAAATGAAGGAATTATGAAGCAAACAACTGAATGTGTATCTCAAGTATCAAGGCAACCTACAAGGCATATACTATACTCTTACTAACCTGGATACGTCTCGTAATCTCGTTACTCTGGGCCTATGGGAGTAATACACAAACCAACACACACATCATCTAAATCTATAGTACGCAAGTTGCGTAATCACATAACAATCACTCTATTATATCACAATATGATCTCTTACGTATGTGCTAGCTGCCAAATTAGTGAATTATCGAGCTGATATCTCCCAGACTAGCGAGTTCGTCAATATGATCTCGTACGTATGTGCTAGCTGCCAAATTAGTGAGTTATCGAGCCGAGATCTCCCAGACTAGCAAGTTCATAACTACCAGGTTACCAAGATCTTCCAGGCTAGCACACATGTAACTACCAGGCCACTGAACCTGTTCGTAATGCCTATCATAACATATAACAATACAAAGCACATAAAATTCTCATGTCAACTCCAACTAACATTGGCCAAGTTACAGAAGTCTTTCTGAGGATGCCGATATGGCTAATATACACTTTCTAGGAGAAGCGAAAGACCACCAATAATCATATGAAACCCTTCTTATCAGAGCAGTACCAGATGAAGAAAGTAGTAGTGACAGCTATATGAGGGCAGTGATCTATAACACATGGCAGACAAGGAATTGGTAGATATTCAGAAACACGTGAATACATAATTTGCTACTGCAAAGATGAAAACGGAGCTCAAACATAAGTTAAAGGATATACAAACATGTCGGAAAGCACATAAAGGTAGGCAATTACTTCACAGGTTATGTAATTAGAGTTCCAATACTGGAGGGTAGTGAGTTGTAACTATCATATGTTTTTTTTCTGCTGTCTAGTTTACTAGAGGCCTTAACAGTAGTGTTTTGTGAACTGTAGTTATAGGTGCTTATGAGATGTATTAATTTGAATTGTTAATGGTAATAGTTCACATTTATTACAAAAAAAGAAATACATCCAGCACCTCAAAAGTAACAAGAACAACTCCAAAACGTCCTATAAACAGCCCTCAACACAACTACAACGTTTGACCATTAACTTGTATCATCTAAGCAGGAGAAGAAGATCTTACCTTAAACAACAAGATCCAGCCCTTAAGACACCTTGGTTCAACCTGCAGAAATCTCCAGCTCAATAACAACAAGCGAGAACTAAGCTTATACAAGTACTACAATCTTTCCGAAGGAAGAATTACCTCAAAACTTTGGTGGGATTTGCTTGAATGATATGGAAATGCTTTGGAAGCATTTAGGAAGCTTAAGGATCTGTTTTGGATGGAAAAATGAAGAGAGGGAAAGGCTGCATCACTTCATAAAATCAAAAATAATCTCCACGTGGGTCCCAGTGGGCTGCCTGGGCAGTCCGGCTAAAACGTGTATACGTTGGAAATTAGACTCGTAGACCTTCAACTTGGTGGGTGGATCAACCTCGTAACTCCAAGTATATTGGGAGAAAAGCTCGATGATATCAAACCCAAATTTCAGTGAACTTATCAACGTAAGTAGCGATAACTTTTGCCAACTTCAATTATGCAACTTACTTGACTTCAACATTTAATATACGACTATTATACGATTCAAGTACCTCATAACACGATTTTCTTGGCATGTTAAGCACTCCTAGTATTACTCCCAAATGTATGGGTTATAACATCGGCCCGTACCTCCAATGTACGCTCCATAAGTCCCTCTATAAGTTGAAAATTTTGCGAAAATTCACTCGCTTCGATTCCATTAACCTCTAACCCTTTTGACACTTACTAAACATAGTCATAATCACTTATAAGCTTAGGAATAGCCCATCTCTCCAAGCTTATGACGACTAACTCACGACGTAACTTAATGTATGAAAAATACGGGATGTAACAAGTTCACTGATAAAAGTAGTACAACGAAGGATGGGCAATCAGAAGAGCGGGGCCATTATTCTCAAGCTTGAAAAGCGAGAGAACATATTGCTCAGTTTAGAAGAAAATAAAAAACACAAGAAGTTGAAGGCTGAAAATTAAGTTGAATAAAATTGAAGTTTAGGCATCCAAGATGCTAATGGAGATTCTGGAAGACGTGGTGCACAAACTGACAAAAGAATCTTTTATGGAGAGAAAAATAGGTGCCCATTAGAGTCGCACTATCAATCTGCAAAAATGCACTTCGAAGTCCATAACATTACATTTTTATGCTGTCAAAGACCAACCAGCACAAATAAAAATTAGCATCAGACGTGTTAATTGAACGCATTCGACTAACATGAGGAGGGAATCTTGACTGAGTCACCAAACTAGTGATGTATCAGTAACAGATTTGACTGCAGCACCTACCTAAAAAGTACTATATGGTAATGATTCAAATTACACTCCCCAGCAACCTAAACAATAAAAATCCAGAATATTTCTAATGGTAATGCAAACTTAATTAACGCAGCCCAAAAGAGAGTCCTAAACTTATAAGCAATATCTCCAAAAACTATATCAGAACAAATATGAGGCCATTCAACGAAAAATTCTTTCAAATTTATGAGAATAATCTGATATTCCTTAGGGGTCATTTGGTATGAGGTATAAGGTGAGATAAGGTGGGATAAGGTGTAGGATTAAATTTATACTCTGTTTGATCGTGGTATAAATTATCCCGCTGTTTAGTTAGCGGTATAAATTTATCCTGGGATAAATCTATACCTCCAACCAAACAGAGTATAAATTTAATCCCAGACTTAATCCATATCCCATCTTATCCCACCTAATCCCATCAAATGTGAGATTATTTTATCCCATCTTTCATGTGGTATAAATTAGTCCTGGGATTATAATCCCGGGATAATTTAATCCACGTACCAAACGGCCCATTAGAGTTGCCTTACACACTTTGGTTTGCAAGTCACTTCTAGTGTCTTTATTCAGCATCTGCTAGAGGTCATACTTCCACAACAGATGAATCAAAACACGTTGAAGAACCTAAGTTTGAGATTCTTTTTTAATTTCTTGAGGCATCAACTTTGTGAACAGACAAATTACCTTCAGATATAGAAGATGACCACCATTTTGCCTCTCTACCAAGTGGTCTAAAGGAGTGCAGTCGTTGGGAGATAGCCAAAACACTAGAAATAAACATCTTGCTAATGGTTGACTGTGAAACTCTTCATTAAGGCTCAATAAAAAAAGCACGAAGCGACCCGGCATGCCTCCAAAGTAGTCCTAGAAAAAAAGTAAGAGGCTTATAAGAAGCAGATACACAAGTTAACAAAAACTTGGTAGTTCAGTAAAAATAGTAGGAATAACATGCCGATTATCCACTGAGTTTCAAACGATGAGCCAACTGGCCCTTGGCGACTTCTTAGTTATCCAAAAAAGAAAGAAGCAAATACCGACACAACAAGCATCAGTTGAAAGTATCTCGACCAAGTACTAGTTTACTGATAAATCAAGTTCTGTCACTAAATAACACCAAATTGGTGAAACTATTACCAAAAATATACCAATAAATCTAGCCATCATCATAGAATATGGAATAGAATATGATTCCATATGGAATTACATCTTTGCACCAACAATTTCTTACTTTTTGGACCGAACTCTAAATTCTCTCAATAGTTGTACTCCTGTTCCACTTTATACGCCATTACTACCTCCAGGGGATCAACAAAATTTTTGCTATGATTTTTCATTTACTTTTAAAATATTTTTACTTTAAAAATTGTAATGTTTGTATGTGATCTATATATGAACTGTCCTAACAATAAGTCAATATCCGAATTAATATTGAAGACCCTTGATACTCCTCCATCTGCAAAAAAGTTATCCGACACCGGGGACTACTATTTTTTTTCACCCAGACCCAAAAATAAATGCAAAGAAAGCCATGTCCCTTGCATCTAATCCGAGCTCATCCTCGGCTTTTGCGGATGTTCCCATCACTACCTGGGAAGTAACCATGGAATGTTAAATTGGAACATTAGGCGAACGAATAAGTCAACAGCATACACTGCTGTGGACCAGGATGTGATCATCATTCAAGGGCCCTTTCACAAAGATAACACAAGCGAACTATAATCTGTCCTCTCCACTCATCCTTATGTTGTCGGCTATGAAAGCACCCAATTTAGCGGACGATGTGTACAAGGCCATTTTTTTAGCACCTTTGACTTCTATAGTAGCTTTACAATAACAGACCTACTAATTCGGTACACTTCTAGAACAAAACAACTTATGGATTTCCAAAAGGCAAAAGAACAAAGTTCACCTAACAGCACGGATCGATCACATCCTAAGCTTAGAACGCTCCAGATATACTAAGCCATAAGGCATCAGGTGACATTTTGGGATAAGATCTGCATACAAGTTACCCTCCCCAAACCCCACGGTGTGGGATAAATACTGGGTATGTTGTTGTTGTTGCATCAGGTGACATTCAAATTCATCGTTTATCTCATAACTGAGAGATTGTTTGAAACAAGTACATGAAAGGAATAATAAGCCAAATGTCACATGTCACTCTATAAGCCAAATGTCACAATACAACCTATAACATAATATTTCCTTAGGTATGTGCTGACCTTCCTGAGGAACGTGACAAAATATGTCTCATGGCATTCAATGCTTTTGAATAGACATTCAAGACACCAAAAAAAGAAGCTAAAGTGACAACAAGTAACTCACCTTAAACTATTGTTTGAAACAGGAGTTTAGAGTACCTGCAGCCCCACGATAAGTGGAACGATATTAAGGGGGCTTTTGTCCATTCTTCTATCTCACTGTTAAAATACTGTTTGAACAGGAACTCACATGAAAGGACATATCAGCCAAACACTACCAATCTGGCACAACATTCTATATCAGTTTAATTACTCTAGAGGTGGCAAAAGGGCGGGTTGGGTTGAATTTTGACGGGTCAAAATAGGTTAGGTCAATAAATGAATCATTACCCAACCCAGTCCAAAGTGTACTTGGGCTAAGATGGGCTAAACAATGGGTCATAACCCAACCCGCCGACTTGACCCTTATTTTAGAACCATGCTCATCTTGCATAAAAAAGCCTTCTATTCCAAAATGTGTAAGTTGAAAAAAAAAATTATGGGTTCGAGTGGGACGGGTGGTGCAGAAACACAAAAAACAGAAAATTTAAAAAAAAAAAAAAGTATAATTTTTTTTGAGTGGGTTTGGTTCAGGGGAGATGGGGTGATTTCAGAAAAAAAAAAAGTAAAAAGTACAAACAAAAAAAAAGTAAAATGAAATTGAAAAGTTTGCGCCCATAGGGGTTGCAGAAAATCGGAAATACAATTTTTTTTAGGGGGTTTTGGATTTGGGGGGGGAGGTGGTGTGCAGAAAAACAAAGAACAAAAAATTGAAAAAAGAAGTAAAATTGAGTCAACTAAGTAAATTTCTACTAAGTTGAACTGAAATACCTTTTATTTTGGGTAAGTTTCGTGTGTTATAATTGTGCTGCTTAATAAGTCAAAATGGGCTATAACAAATAGTGGGTTAACTTGCGCTCAGCCCAAATTGACCAAGCTAAAATGTTGTAGCCCAACTCATTTAATCTCTAGACGGATTTGGTGGGTTTGAGGTCAAATTGCCACCCCTAAATTACACCATTGCAAAATGAAATTGGATAATATCTGCAACATCAAAATTAAACCACAAATAAAAGCAAAGAATATAATGTTGCAAGCAAGACAGAATTTTTTTAAAGATGATGAGAATATGTAAAGGTTGCGGCAAATGCAACACAAACCCCTTCTGCGACTTAAATCATCAAAGACATTGGTGAATCCTTTCTCACTGAAGAAGCAGGATAATAAGTTTGTTACAGTCAAAGGCAGCTCCAGAAATCATTTCTATTGATTAAAAAAGAACAGATTGACCAATTGAACAATTGACACCTTCCCTCCTCCTTAATCCGGGCTTGGGACCGGCTGTTTAGACAGGCGGAGTTACAAGGGTCCCCTAAACACAAAATGTAGCAGTAAGTAGGCCTAAGCTACAAGAGAAAACACAAGGCCAAACTACTGTTGGTGCTAAGACAAGACATGATCATAGAACAAACAGGACCGGTCAATAAAATGCATTAACTCAAACGCAAACAACACACCAAACCGACGAACAACCTGGAAGTATGTTTGGATTATATAAAAGGAAATAGATACTGGGAGGAACAGACTTAGCAGTGACCTCCTAGGTTAAAAGGGACAAATTGGCAGAATTGTTGAAGAGTGGATACAAGTCAACGAATGTACTTAGGAATACAAACTGACACAGGATTGACTGTCTAGGATATAATCTAGGATAAATTCACGATTCAACCACAATGAAGGACAAAATCACCAGTCAATCCGAGATTAAAAGCCATTGTGGAGGAATAGGGTGTAAATACTATCTTGGAAATTCTCACAACTCAAAAATCTTCCACGGAAGCAAATCTTCACAACATGCCTACAAAAACAAAGATAAAAGACCCCACCACCCTAGAAATATCCCATATACCTAAGCAAACTCCCTCTAGTGCATCTCCCTCACAAACTAGTCAAATCTTCACAACATGCCTACGAAAACAAAGATAAAAGACCCACCACCCTAGAGATATCCCCTATAACTAAGCCTACTCCCTCTAGTGCATCTCCCTCATAAAATGGAACTTCCAAAAAAGATTGTTCCACATCAAAAAACCTCATTTAGAGCAAAAAAAAAAAAATAATCAGATTATCCCCCACATAAAAAACCCTTGTAAAGCAACAAAATCAATCCACAGCACCTTGCTTTGGCATATGTAGCATATTCAGGAAACAATACTATAATTTTCTATAAAAATAAGCAGGAAAGAAAAAAACAAATTGCAGGTAAAAAATCCCCCCTCCCCCTCCCCCCCGAGAGCCCTACCAATGAGAACACTGCATAATACCACGTCCAAGGTTCTCAAAAGAAGATGAAATGAAAAAACATTTACGTTCAACCACATCATTGGTATATATCAAACTACAAAACCTATAAGTTGGGTGTCCGTTTTCTTTTTATCTATTTGGTGAAATAAGTTATCCTGTACAAGGCTGATATCTTTCCTTCCAAACAGAAATACGACAGGCTCCCACGGAGAAAAAAAAGCTCAATTGACAGCACATACACTTGCACCACATTGCATACCTTAGGAGAAAGAGCACATGGTACTATGTCCTTCTCAGTTTCCATCCTTTTACCTTATAGTAAAGGAGTGTTGTACAAGCAAAACTATGTGAGCAAAATGAACATCCAAACAGTGGTAGCACTAAGTGGCCCCCAGCCTAACAACGTAAAGCATGTAAAATTCCCTAAACAAGATATGGAGTTCACCCTGCTAACTCCCTGCTCGTCTAGGACCCAAATCATCATGCAACAACAGCAGATATGACATGAAAGTTCCTCTGAAGAAATTCCAGTAGATACTGAAAAGCAGAGCCCCCTTGACTGCAATGGAACATTCACGGGGAAGAAAATATTGTTTCCCCATAGGACTACAAGAGAACTAGACAACTTCTGGGTCCTGGCTAATTAAAGCAGAACATGACTTCAGCTGACGAGATGTTAATTTGAAGATGCATTGCAGCTAAAAGTAAAAATGTCATGGCACCAACCCAGAATAGAACCTTACTTGATATTATGTCCTAGTCTTTTTGAAAGATTGCTTACGGGGTAACTGATCGAAAGGAGGGATTGACCAGTATGTTCATTTCATTAAAAAGCTGCACTTGAAAACACATTGTTCACTATTTCATAGCACCTTGAGACAACTATATATATAATATTCAGAAATCAAATTCTCCAATCAGAAATATTGAAATACCTGTAAAAAGCAAGCACAGAATATATCCTGAAATCAATGTTTTGCAACCAGCTAAGACTTCCCTCGATAAACCATATAGATAGTCACTGAAGCAATCTCCACCAGAAAATAACTCCAGTACTAACATTTTTAAAAATTGTTGCCCAAAAAAAGTAGAAAGCTACGAAGGAATTCCACCCACCTAAGCTCTTGACATACAGCATCTACCAAGTACATACGACTATGCAGGTGCCAAATTTTTTGCTCCTTCATAAATAAGATAAAAGATATCAAGGAACATCCAAGTAACAACGAAGTGAGGCATAAACATCACCCAAGCAAACAACTTGTCCCTCTTTAAGTAGCCTAAGTTCCTCCGCTTGCCAAATTAACCAATCCATTTGGGACCATATGAAAGTTACTACAAAAGCCACCTTGTCTAATTGCATATTGAAACATACAGGATGGTTATGCAGCTTCTACATATGAATTCATATGAAATTCACCACTAGTGATGTTTGGCCATGAGCCTGATAAAAAAGAGATCCACAACAAGAGTCATACCATCATATGCATCACTTCATAAACCAAATGCTCGTTCTCAATATCCCTGTAATACTCCAGATGCCAGACAAAAAATTAACTGGTGAATGTGAATAAAAGAGAAGAGAAACCACTGAAGACCAGCTGCAGCTTTCAAAAA
Source organism: Nicotiana noctiflora (assembly GCA_032618575.1). NCBI lineage: Eukaryota > Viridiplantae > Streptophyta > Magnoliopsida > Solanales > Solanaceae > Nicotiana > Nicotiana noctiflora. The sequence goes on from JASVEL010009390.1 coordinate 18,471, forward strand.
ATTATGTCACCCCATCTTCACCTTCCCAAAATACAAGAGGTTCTGTAATTAAAAACACCAGAACAGTCTCACTCGTGTATTATGTAGGACCTGCTCAAGGCCTTGCACACGGTTACTCACCACCAAACACCTCTAACCATCAAGGGAGGGGGAGAAAGAAGGCAGAACTAAATGGAACTGCAAAAATCTTGCACATGTTGACTCACCAACGACGACCTCTAACCATTAAGGGAGGGGAAGATAATTGAAACTGCATCACACAAAAAAATACCCAAAACAGGTTTTGGGAAAAAACTCCTCAGCACATGAATGCCAAAAATCATAGTTCAACTCTCTTCACCAAAATCTTGTTTCCTACATCTGATGATGCAGCAACAGAGAAAATCAAAGCCCAGTGGAATAGAGATCATATAAATAAATAAAGAGAAGATGATAAAATGGCAATAACTCCACTATAATCATGCCATATGAAAAGCACACATGCCATACATGGAAGTGCAACGGGGGAAATGGAGCGATATACTCTATGAATAATGGCAAAGACAGCAGCATTTTCAAAATGGTCAAGCTCGGTCAAAGATGTTGGATAATTCCTAGAAGATCTCCCTTATTTTATTCAAGGTGCCTAATCAATCAACAATACAAGAAGTCCAAGAAACCAAAGGACAACTACATCAGAAATAAGAAATGAACTATAGCTGGTCTAAAACATGACAGGACAACAAAGTGGCCAAGCAATGAAGTTGTAACCAACAGCTCCAATATCACAATGCCTTGATACCTTGTACTATGCAACCTCATAACTCGATTGATGGAGAAGGCAGCATCACCCTAGCGACACATATTAGATTACGCCTTTAGGAAGAAAATAATCCAAACTAGCATAGCATGCGAGGACACGAATAGCTAACCCAGAGCTGGAGTTTGTAATGAAACCAAAAGCTAACTCAGCCATCTTGCTAGCTCACACCACATCTACAGAAAGCAAAGCATATTGTTGCATTGTTTCTCGAGATGGAAAATAACAACAGAGTAGAGTGGAAAGAAACTGAGCCTGGTGGATCTACATATAACCAGCCACGTTCTTTTGAGGGATACCCCAGCCTTCGACGGTGATCCAAATTGACAAATTTGTGACCACATCTATAGAAAGCAGAGCAGATAGTGGCATGTTGCTCGAGTTCGAAAATAACAATAGAGTAAAGCGAGAAAAAACTGACTGGTGGGTCTGCAAGAAACCAGCCACGTGCTTTTGAGGGATACCCCGAGCCTTTGACGGTGATCCAAATTGACACATCTGTGAATTGAAATCTGGATGATCATACTAGTTGTGAAGTGACAGTTGACTAAACATACCTCAGCGTAGCAAGAAAACAAAGAATAATGGCACAACGATTGCCTATTAGTCAATGCTGATTCAACCATTTTAAGCAAATTATTACAAGCATATGGAAGGTATTAAAAAGAAAGTTAACCAACTTTAAACTAAGAATTTGAAAAACTTGCCACCTTGCACGATGATCACATATGTGGTAGATTCACAAGGGTTCCAAAAGATATATACCCTTGTGAAGATCTATCACGAAGAACAAAATAATTACCTTGCACTCATTTACAAAATTAAAATAAGAGAATTTTAGAATCAATGAATCGAGCTCTTTTTGTTCAAGTGGAAATGTTCTGTGGAGAAAAGATGTGAAGGAGATCTCTCTTGCACAAAATTTTTTACATAATAGCAAAAGAAGCAAGTCATCAAATGAGCAGAATGCTTGAAACATAATATGCATGCTTCAAAAGAGATTCTCCAAATAAAGAGGCTTCATTACCCAATAGCAAACAGTTTGAACGCAGATCCACAAATGAACTGATAAAAATGAGCATCAAAATCCCTCTACTGCCTGGTGAAGGCATCAATTGATCGGAATCTGTTAGATTATGTCCCACACTTTTTTTGTAAAAGATTTATTAACAAAGGGGAAACCCCGTTCACCAGCCGTATGCTAAAATGTCTCTCTTCTAGTTAATATATTCTGACTGTGAACTTCAGACTAGGAAAACAACAAGGCTGCCCCTACAAGTGTTGTCAATTGCACGAACGCCTAGACATTGCTGGCACGAGCTTGATCAGACATAAATACACACCATAGAATACAAGTAATTGATTATGGCTGCAGATATATCACTCAATATAAGAACCAAATAAAAAATATACCCGCCGCCATGCATGGAAACCACCACAGACATGTTAAAGTTCCTGCAAAAGGAACTACTAGAATGCACCACTATCAAGAGCCTAAGTGGAGAGAAGGGAAGCACACTGATGAAGGAAGAAAATTGAATTGAAAATTTTGATACCTAGATCTGCCTGAACTAAAGAAACCTTAAAGCAAATCAACAAACAAGAGCACTCCATGAGAAGAATTCACTGCTCTAAGGCCCAGAAGCTGCAAGCACAGAAGGAAGGGAACAGTGAGTGCAAACTGATACCACCTAGGAAAATTATCGAGATTTTTCAGAGATAAGATTGAGAAACCCCCTTTCCTCAAAGATATCCAAAATTTAATCCTCAATTACTGTCACCAACTGGTCTAAACTTCGTCCAACAGACAAAATAAAGCTGGTGTGATGAACAAAAGAAAACGGAATCATAGAAGGTAAGTAGCAAGAACACCAAAAGTAGAGCACTTTATGCAGCAATCAAAAGATGCACCATCCGGCCATCCCTTATGGAAATGAGATCTCATCAGCTGGATCATCACATACATAAGCATCTGGAATAAAAATTACGAGTGAAAGCAGAATACATACACTTGTAAAAAAAATTAACTTAACTGGGAGCTTCCATATGATGCAAGTTTTGAGAAAGCTGTGAGGCGCGAATATCCAATACCTTTAGTCCAAGACCTGAAAACTTGATCTGCATCTTACCAAAGAAAAGCACCAAAGCAAGGAGGCACTTATTTCTTCAGAACCACTTGCACCACTGGAACAAATCTTAGATACCTATTCCATGTATCCTTTGAAGTAACACCAAATGAAATCCACTAATGCTCGAAACGAATAAGCACTACAAGTGAAGGTAAAAGAAGTTGGTGCGAGAATAAGATACTACTTGCATCAATATTAACATTACGATGGAAGTCAAGATCTCAAACCAAACTAATAGCTCCATCCACACTGATGTCATGGCCTACTTATGATATATATGGGTAGGATTGATGACGGACTTGTTAATACTAGTAAAGATATTGACTGATCAAAACCTAAGATATCCAAAATCTTTCTTCTGCTGATCATTAACTTCAGATAAGGATAACAGCACGGTAGCCCAACAAATACTGCGTTGAATCTAGACACTGCTGGCAGAGCTTGATTACACCTTAAAATGGAAATAATCAATTGCGGCTGCAAACAAATCACCAAATAAAAGAACCAAAAGTTGAATGAAATAATCAAATATCCACCGCCATGCAATGGAATCACGACGGACATGTTAGATTTTGTGCAGAAGAGCTCTAAGAGCATAACTAATAGAAGAGCACCATCTCGAAAGAGCATACGGCGAGAGAAGGAAAGCACTTAGGGAAGAAAATTGGAGAAAATTTCATACTCAAAGCACCCTGAACAGAAGAAACCTTTACGCACACCACAAACAAGGGCGCGTCGTGAAATGCAGATATCACTGCTCTAAGACCGGCAACTGCAAGCACAGACAGAAGAGACAGTTAAGCCCATAGTTGGCTAAACCCAAACCAACAAGGAAATCAAACTGAGATGCCAGAGATAACATTGGAAAACCCCCTTTTCTCATAGCGTGACAGCACCCAGGTCACAGAGCAAGCACCAAATACTGGACACCAACCTTTGAAATTCCCAAATCTAATATTACTGCGACCATGTGATCTACTGTCACCCTGTGGTCTACACATCCATCCAACAAAAAAATATGCCGACGTGATAAAACATAAGAAAACGGAAATGGAGAAAATAAGTAAAGAGGACGCATAAAGTAGAGGAGCACTTCACAGGGCTATCAAAAGATCCAGAATTGAGTTTTGAGTACTCTTCAGGTGTCCATAACATAAGAGATCTCATCCATAAGCATCTCTGAAAACTAAAATGATAGCACAATATACTATACACACTTGTGAAAAGAATTATCTTAATTGAGAGCTTAAGAGCAGTTTCGACAAAACTAAGACACACTAATAAAGCAAGACACTTACACCTGTAGAACCACTTGCGCCCTTGGATCAAAACTTAGATTCTCATCCATGCATCCCTGAAAACTGACACAACCTAGGAATAAAATGCACCGACGATCGGACCAAATAAGCATTGAGGCAGTCAAGGTAAAAGAAGGTGGTGGGAGATAAGACAATATTTCTTAGCATATAAGATGGAAGATATCAAATCCAAACCGATAGTTCCATGCTGGACTTGTTCCCTGCTTCTCACACATAAGCATAGATCACCGACTTGTTCATCTGAAGATTCAGTCCGCATGGGGAGCAAAGATAATGAGGTTTGAGGAGTGAAGCTCAAATGTGTGGCAAAGCAGTGTGCACCAGCACCCCTTTCCAAAATAGAGGAGCTCGTGCAAATCAGAAAACACAGAATAATCCTTATATCCATCATTACTACTGGGAAAACAACTTGAACACAACGGCTAACATGCCCAGCATCCATACGGAACTAATTGCATAGTGGAATATCACAACAAAACCCTCAGAAATGGCCCAAAACCTGAAAACATGCTTGGTTACCCCAAAAGTGCAATCTAGGATGGATGACATCAGCAAGCCAGACTCATTTCTTAGCATTGTCAGTTGAACGCAAATCCAAGACCTGAAAACTTGATCTGCATCTTACCAAAGAAAAGCACCAAAGCAAGGAGGCACTTGTTTCTTCAGAACCATTTGCACCACTGGAACAAATCTTAGATACCTATTCCATGTATCCTTTGACAAGTAACACCAAATGAAATCCACTAATGCTCGAAATGAATAACCACTACATAAGAAGAAGGGCCGACCAGTTCAATACCCACTTCGTGGGTGTCTGGGGAAGGGAATACTCTAGGCAGCCTTCAATAACCACTACATGTGAAGGTAAAAGAAGTTGGTGCGAGAATAAGATACTACTTGCATCAATATTAACATTACGATGAAAGTCAAGATCTCAAACCAAACTAATAGCTCCACCCACACTGATGCCATGGCCTACTTATGATATATATGGGTACGATTGATGACAGACTTGTTAATACTACTAAAGATATTGACTGATCAAAACCTAAGATATCCAAAATCTCTCTCTTCTGCTGATCATTAACTTCAGATAAGGATAACAGCACGGTAGCCCAACAAATATTGCGTTGAATCTAGACACTGCTGGCAGAGCTTGATTACACCTTAAAATGGAACTAATCAATTGCGGCTGCAAACAAATCACCAAATAAAAGAACCAAAAGTTGAATGAAATAATCAAATATCCACCGCCATGCAATGGAATAACGACGAACGTGTTAGATTTTTTGCAGAAGAGCTCTACGAGCATAACTAATAGAAGAGCACCATCTCTAAGAGCATACGGCGAGAGAAGGAAAGCACTTAGGGAAGAAAACTGAAGAGAAAATTTCATACTCAAAGCACCCTGAACTAAAGAAACCTTAACGCACACCATAAACAAGGGCGCGTCGTGAAATGCAGATATCACTGCTCTAGCCTCTTAAGACCGGCAACTGCAAGCACAGACAGAAGAGAACAGTTAAGCCCATAGTTGGCTAAACCCAAACCAACAAGGAAATCAAACTGCGATGCCAGAGATAACATTTGAAAACCCCCTTTTCTCGGAGCGTGACAGCACCCAGGTCACGGAGCAAGCACCAAATACTGGACACCAACCTTTGAAATTCCCAAATCTAATATTACTGTGACCATGTGATCTACTGTCACCCTGTGGTCTACACATCCATCCAACAAAAAAAATCATGCCGGCGTGATAAAACATAAGAAAACGGAAATGGAGAAAATAAGTAAAGACGACGCATAAAGTAGAGGAGCTTCACAGGGCTATCAAAAGATCCATAATTGAGTTTGAGTACTCTTCAGGTGTCCATACCATAAGAGATCTCATCCATAAGCATCTCTGAAAACTAAAATGATAGCACAATATACTATACACGCTTGTTAAAAGAATTATCTTAATTGAGAGCTTAAGAGCAGTTTCGACAAAACTAGACACTACTAAAGCAAGACACTTACACCTGTAGAACCACTTGCGCCCTTGGATCAAAACTTAGATTCTCATCCATCATCCCCGAAAACTGACACAACCTAGGAATAAAATGCACCGACGATCGGACCAAATAAGCATTGAGGCAGTCAAGGTAAAAGAAGTTGGTGGGAGATCAAGACAATATTCTTAGCACATAAGATGGAAGATATCAAATCCAAACCCATAGTTCCATGCTGGACTTGTTCCCTGCTTCTCACATAAGCATAGATCACCGACTTGTTCATCTGAAGATTCAGTCCGCATGGGGAGCAAAAATAATGAGGTTTGAGTGAAGCTCAAATGTGTGGCAAAGCAGTGTGCGTCAGCATCCCTTTCCAAAATAGGGGAGCTCGTGCAAATCAAAAAACACAGAATAATCCTTATATCCATCATTACTACTAGGAAAACAACTGGAACACAACGGCTAACATGCCCAGCATCCATACGGAACTAATTGCATAGTGGAATCTCACAACAAAACCCTCAGAAGTGGCCCAAAACCTGAAAACATGCTTGGTTACCCCAAAAGTGCAATATAGGATGGATCACACCAGCAAGCCAGACTCATTTCTTAGCATTGTCAGTTGAACGCAAATCAGAAACCAAAGGTACAAAAAAATAGTCCTCAAGGCTATCTGTAAAGGGGAATCCATAAGATATGAGAAAGATGAAGGTACTACCGTACTAGCAGCAATTCCCTGAGAAGAAATCACCCACCTTCCCGAAATAGAAAACTCTCATCCAAGCCACCGAAACGTCCCCTATCATTCTCCTATGATCATTACCCAGAACCTGATCAAACATTGGCAACATTGACATACAAACAACCGTCTCTAGTCAACAAAGAAGAAAACGAAAACAATACTAACTGCAAACTGAATCTGACACCAAAAAAAATCAGAAAGAACTCGCAAACCCGATAACCCGCTTGAATTACATGGTCCATGCTCAACTCTCAACAGAGACAAACAAAGAAAAGCAAATCAGAAACCTACAGAAAATCAAGACATAATAAACTGAAATATATGAACTACCAATCATAGGAAAGCAACGACACGATGATAGAAGGTACTGGTAGTGAGTGAGTTATATAGTAACAGATAGCCCGACAATTTAAAACCAAACAATCGCTCCACGAAAAGAAGTATTCACTGCTCAGAGACTACCCATAGCTGCAAGCACAGGAAAAAGGCAACCGTTAAGTGCAAAGTTGGCGAAACACATACTAACTACGAAATCACTAGATATTCCAGAGATGAGATTGGAAGTCCCCCTTCTTTTCAAGGCCTGACAATAACCAGATTACAGTGCAAGCACAAAATAGGACCAAGGAAAAATGTGCCCAGGGTATACAACCAACCTTTGCAATTTCACCATGTGGTCTCTAGACATCCATCCATTGGATCATGGAAGATCCGAGCATCTGGACTCGAAACTAATGGCAGCAGAATATACTATACACACTGGAAAAAAGAATTTTTGTAGCTGAGAACTTCCATTTACCAGAAATCTTGACAAAGCTCGATGACACAAAATACCCAATATGTCAAAGGGGGAACCTGCTCTGCATCTTCCCTACACAAACACCAAAGTAAGACACTTATGCCTGTAGAGACAAGGGATCAAATTCATCTATGTATCCTTGACAACTGACACCACACCGAGGTACGGAATCCACTGATGACCAGACCAAAAAAGCATTGAAGTAGTCAAGGTAAAAGAAGTTGATGCGGGGAATAAAAGGATATTGGCATCGAAATAGCATATAAGATGAAAGTCCAGATGTCATATCCCAAGCAGTGGTCTCCACGCTGTGGTTGTCCCCTACTTCTAACACAGCACTAGAATAGATCACGGAATCATTTATCTGAAATTAAAAGTCACAATGGGAGTGAAATTGCTCTGAGAATTCAGGGATTGCTAGCTCAGATAGTGTGGCAAATCAGTGTACACCAGCACACCTTTCAAAACAGGAGGAAGAGCTCACGTAAATCAGAAACATAAAACTTAAAACTCCAAATCCATCCATGGAAAAAAAACAGAGTACTTAATTGCATAGAGGAATCTCACAGCAACCTCACAATCGTCCAAAACCTGAAAGCATGTTGACTCCCCAAAAATTGCATCTAGAATGGATCTTACCAACACACAGTTGAAGGATTGCAAAATCCGAAAAACCAGAAGCTATAGCATGATAGGAATAGCAGGTTTAATAGAGATTGACATCAAATAAAATGAAGACGAAACCTCTTATCTGATGTCAATTTTGTCAACATAAATGTTCAATACTGGAAACAAAAGAAATTTCAATCGAAACCAATTACAAAAATACTTTTTAAAAGGACTCGTGAAAGTTGTAATAGGGAAGGGGAAAAATAAGAAGATCAAGAAACCTAAAGGTTACAATCCTCAAAGGCAGGATTTTTTATAAAAAGCAGTTAGTGGGCGAATACCGTGGTTATGTTTAGGATGAAGGTACCAACTGCAATTTCATGTGAAGAAATCACCCACCGGAAGTCACTACAATCATCATCAAGACCACCGGAAGCCCCTAATCATTCGCCTACGATCATTACTTAGACCTGATCAAACAATGGAAACATCTGACCTACAAGCAATCAACAAAGAAGAAAAAACAGAACTATTTGCAAACCGAACCTCGTACAAGAAAAAGGAACTCAAAGAACCCCGAGCCTACGTCCCATATCACATATTCCAAATAAATTACCAATTGAAGGAGAGAAAGCAACGATACGAAGCCAGAAGGTACTGGAAACGAACGAGTGAGACTTATCTAACAGAAAGAATAGTTGAAATCAAAACCAAAACCGATCGCTACCGGACAAACTGCGACTTCAGAAAAGAAGGCATCACCTCATCTTCACAAAATACTACAAACGAGAATCATCATGTAAATAAATACCAAAACCGGACATATCAACAAACGATCTCTGCAGCCTCAAAGGAGAGAAACACCAATTCTAATTACAAAACTGAATCTCAAATCAAAAAACCTCAAACGGATAATCTCTGGGGCGAACTCAAATTCTCAACAACGACGATCAACGAATTCAAAACCACAAACATAGCAGAGAAATCACAAGGAAAACAAACTGGGCTGGGAAATTGTTTTATTGGAGAGTCTATTTATATAGAGTTATGAGGTTGGATGGACGGCTGAGATTAAGCGATGAAGATAACGCGTTGCGTTCGGGCTACGAGCGGATGTATTTGGACCAAAGAATATTTCAAAGGCGGTGGCGTTAGGTCGGCGTCTTTGAGTGGTATTAAATTTTGCAATATTTCCCATTAACTATTACGTGGTCCACAAATAATAATTGTAATAACTGTCTATAACAAAATTTAGTAACCGCAATAATTTCTGTTTCCTAAAACACAACAAAATTAACACAATAACGTTTTTGATTTGTCATAGAAGTTATCCAACAAAAAAATTAATTATATTCATACTAGTTTTAGAGTACTGTTGTGCGTGTTAGACGATACTAGTTCTTATATCTTAAAATTAAATATAATATATTTATTATCAGTTACTATCAAGATTAATAGTCATTATTATAATATTACTAACTTTTTATTAGCCTTAATAGCTTTAATAACTTTTATTAGCTTTAATGGCTTTAATTTGTAACTGCCATTTCAATAGCCTTTGAATAACATTTAATAATTTTTAAAATATTGCTTACAATCCTTTAGTAAACAATAGCACCCCCGGCTATCCCTTCATGAGGAATTCTCGCTGAAACAAACACGATTGGCTTGATATAAAGCCATGTTCACACACACACACACACTATATATATATATATATATATATATATATATATATATATATATATATATATATATATATATATATATATATATATATATATATATATATATATATATATATATATATATATATATATATATATATATATAAAGTTTAACATTTTGTTCCTTTTTCTTTTGTGCTAGGTTTTCTTTTATTCAATCTTTGCTGTTTTTGTTCCTAGTTTATACTAGAAGAGCTCGTTGAATCCTAGGGGATTACGCCTAATTTTATTCATTATGGTGTAGGTGAAATATCTTTAAAGACAATATTTTTGGCACGTCTCAAGTTAAACCTTCTATTCTCCATAATCACCCAATATTTTTTCAACAATCTTAAGAAAATTTCACACTCTATTCTTATGGAAAATACCGATTGCAATATTTGGCTAATGCTCATTATAACGGAGTACTGAAATTTCCAAGTATTTCGTATTGCTTACAATTTAATTATAGCAGCCACTAGTTCCAAGTCCAAGCTCCATCTAGCAGAAGTGAAAGCAATGAAAGAAATAGCCAAAAAGCTTGGCAAAAGAGATTGGGATTTTAACAGGGATCCTTGCAGTGGAGAAGGCAATTGGAGTATTGCAGTTATTGTTAAATGAAGTCAGAGTATTGTTGCTTATGATTGCTTTGAGTGTGGTGATACCATACATATGGTGAGGGACTGTCCCAAACTCAAGAGGGATGCACTTCCACAGACTGCATAAGCTCTACGGATTCCACAAGGTCCACAGACTCCACAGGCCATGGTTGCTACTCCAGTTGTCGATCCACCTACACCACCAGCTCCGGGTGGAGATCAGACGAGCAGATGTCACCCTAGAGGGGGAGGCCATGCAAGATTCTTTGCTTTTCCGAGTAGGACAACACTATTATAGGTATGGTTCTGGTTTGTCATATGAATGCATATGTTTTATTTGATCTGTGATCCACATATTTGTCACACCTTTTTTTTCTTTTATCCACTATTTACTCGAAGGTAATGTGCCACTAGTTAGTACTACACCCCAGGAAGGGATATAATAATAATAGGGAAGGAGTTTCTCCAATTAAAGAACATTCGGAACGGGATTTATTTATTAATTTTTAGAGTTGCCACTTGGAAAAATAATAGTGTCCCAAGTAACTGGTTTAATCCCGAACCAGGGAAATTATGACTCTGTTTAACAGTCCGCGAAATTAGAAATCCGGATAAGGAATTATGTTAACCCGGGAGAAGGTGTTAGGCATTCCCGGATTCCGTGGTTCTAGCACGGTCACTCAACTGGTGTATTTGTTTTATTTTATTTTCTTATATGCTTCAATTATTCAAATGCTATTAATGACATGCTTTGTTATTTTTAAAGACTTGCGACGTCACGAAAACGCATTTCGAGTCACACCGTAACCAGTACGCCTGCGACTTTAGTGCATTTCAGCTTCGCCGGGATTTGAGATTTGGGTCACATAAATGTGCACCCGTATTAGGAACGTAATTTTATTGATCGTGCTTATAATGTCTACGTCTTTATTAACTTTAGGAAAGACCGTGTGATTCTCTAAACGGTCCTTCCGAGTCTAGAATTTTACGTTGAAATCTATTTGGGGGCCCCGTATATTTTTTATCTTTGGAACGAGGCTCATCCCTTATTTTTAAGGTCCGATCCTATTCATATAATATATTTTCTATTTTTATTTTTTCTTCCTAATACATATCTATTTTTGTGTTATATTTAAACTATAATATTAGAGTCCAGGCCATTATTCATTATTGGGCCTGGATTTTGAACTACTTAACATTCCATTATTAAATACAATTGAACGTCTGGAGCCTAATGTATACTACTAACTTTACCCGATAACACAGAGATCTTGTTAATTAGACCTGGGCCTATATTCATGACTAGGCCCAGAGTATATGAACGAAAGAAAGAGCATACTAACAATATTTGAACAAGTATTAATCAAATAATATAGATGTCAATAAAACTATATTATTTCAGATGATACCAAGTTACATTTTTTACCACTGCGAATTTCAAATTCTAACAACTAATTAAACGTTCTAAGACATAAATTTGTATTAGTATTATTATTCTATATGTCAGGTTCAAATACTCAAGTAATTATCCTGATTCTAGTTGCAGAACTTGTTTCGTCACTTTATTTTTTAAAACTAAAGGGAAACAGTGTTGTACATTAACTAAACATGCTTGAGTTGTTAACAATCACAGAAGTCTAAAACTAATATGTATATAAATTATTTTTAAATGAAGCTAGGCGATAATTCAATTTAAACTTATAAACTACGTATTCCCTTTTAGATTAAATCGATCCTGATTCAGAGTTTAAATAACAAAAGTAGTTGGATATCAGTTTATACGTCCAGTTTCAAAATCATATTTATTTACCTAAGTGTATTAGCGTTATATTAGCTTGTTTTAGTTTTGAATTAGGTGATAAACTATTAACTACGTTTAACTACTATATTAACTACTCTACTCTAATCTAGATCAAATTCATATAGCTGTCAATTATTACAACCATTCCTAATGAATTATAATGGTTCTATGAATTATAACTACTACTAAAGAGAGGAAACAGAAATAACTTCATCGAAAATCAATTAAACTTCATTTCTTCATCATAATCTCAATTACATCTCCATGAAACAGAAGTGTACCTGATCAAACGAAAACGAATTGATGATTTCTAAGGAGATGAAGAACAGAATAAGTCAGCAATGGTAGCAGCAGAGAAACACCAGCAAACAGTAACAGGAAATAACATAGCAACTCCCAAGCTCAATAGCAAACAACAATCAACTCGAGAAAAATCGAAAATCCTAGTTAGTGAAGTTAACACATCAGAGATACACCAGCAAAGATCCCAGGAAACAATTCTCGACTCGAAGCTAAGAAAATTTCTGAACCCCAGAACTTCGTGAACTTGTGAACTTCAGAATTCAGAACTAGAAAATTTCTCCACTTAAGAATTCGTAAAGTTGAACCCTCAAAATTGGAACTCTAAGAATCCCTCTAATTGTAAAATTCATAACCTCTTTTTTGAGGCTTGTAATAGCCTATTTATAGAGTGACTTTGGGGGGAATTTCAAATTAATTAATTCTGTTTCCCTCCCTTACTCTTTTCAATTAAATACATTAAGGTCTATCAAAATTGTAACGAAATGCCCTTGAACCCCTGATAGAAGGTTCTCGGCTGTTCTTTTGTGTAAGTTTTACCTAATTACCCCCACTTGCTAAGGTTTATTACATAATTACCTTTTAGATCTTCCTAGTATACCCCTTATTAATCAAGTAATTTCAGGAAAACCAAGCACTAAAGTCATTTTTATCCCCACAGGCTCTATTTAATCCACAAGAATACTATTTACCCTTCCCTTTTTACCCCTTGCATTTTGTTATAATTACCCGACCTACCTTAGGTCTGTCAAGACTAGGGTAACTTAAATGTATTTAACAAATAGCCCCATAAGACCTGTCTTTAAAACTTAACCAATCTCATACAACAGATCTTTTCAATTTTAGCCACTTTTACAAAGATAGCCATTAATCAGAACTCATACTTAGTTTGCAAATATAGCCACGAAAGCATTTGCACATATGACCTAAGACACATAAGCAAATGTGAAGAGAAGCTGGGACTCCTTATGTTTGCATTTGCGAACTTTCATCTGCATTTGCGATGGGGACAAGGGGAGGCAGTCTTCGCATTTGCGATCATTGAATCACATTTGCGGCCAGCTCAGCTCGCATTTGCGAGCATTTCTTCACTTTTGTGAAGGAAGCAGAAGTGTGGGGGACATCACAAATGCGATTGAATTCTTGCATTTGCGAAGCCCAGGTCGTAAATGCGATATCTGCAACTGATGAAAAGAGACTTAGACGAGTTTTTTCTCCAATTCTTCAAATTTTCAAAACCTAAAACACAAGAGGCGATTTTCCAAAGAGTTGTTTCCCCCCCAAATCATAGGTAAGTGATTCTAAACTAGTTTCTTTCAATTTATTTTATAATATTTTAACCTAGCATCTAAGGTATTCATTGTGGAATTAGGGATTTTTGGGTAGAAACTAGGAATTTTGAAATTTGGAGTTTTAGACCTCAAATTGAGGTCGGATTCCAAAATCAATTATATATCCGGGCTTGGGAGTGAATGTGTAATCGATTTTTGGTCGAAATAAGGTTTGGACCAAGAGGACTCGGGTGTTAAGTTTTTTCTAGAATGACCTAAATTGAATTCTTTATGATCGTGGGTGATTCCTAAGGCTTATTTTGAATCGTTTGGTTGGCAATTTGCTAGATATTGTTGGTTTGGAGGCTAATTTGAAAGGCAAGGTCATGGTTGAGCTTTGAGTGGTCTTTGGAGCGAGGTAAGTATTGTGTCTAACCTTGACTTGAGGGAATTAGGAACCCTTTGACTATTTACTATGTGATTCTCATGTGAGCGGTATATATAAAAGGTGACGAGTGCTTATATGCCGCCGAATTATTTGTTTTCCCTGATTTACCGCTTTTCCTTAATTGTTCCCCTTCCTATTTTAACTGTTATATGCTCTACATGCTTTTCACGCTTAACTGCTACCTGTTAATAAATGTCTTCTCCCGTTAATGATGTTAGTTCATAATTTCACGGGCCCTTGCTATTTACTTAACTTGACTTGTTTTCACCTTATAATTGTAAATTGCTAGATTGATCTCATTGTGTAGTACTATTTGTGTAGATTGTATATTGAACAAAGTTTCCCTTTTGGTTCAGTTTTGTATTTATTGATCGTAAAGGCTTTGTAGTTTCCACAGTTGATTTGACTATTTACATTGAGTGTTTGGTACTGATATGGTCGAATTGGACTGCACACCGCAACAGGTGTAATAAGAGTGGATTGATATGGTGGAATAAAGGTGAATATATTTATACGGGGATCGGGTTGCACGCCGTAATAGGTGAAATAAGGGTGAATTGATATGGTAAGATAAGGGTGAATTATGATATTTATAGTGATATATAATGGGATCAGATTGCGCGCTGCAATAAATCTATATTATTTACTGTTATTGATATTGTTACGGTGGAATAAGGGAGGATTATGTGTCATCTGGTGGGATCGCGTTGCGCGCCGCAACAACCTATATGTTTCCATTTTCTGAGATGCGTTGTTTCCTGGTATTATTATTTAAAGTGGTAAAGATTGATAATTCTAGACGACACTGGTTTATTTTCGAGGTTGTAGTTATTATTTTTTGTTGGCTGTTTAAATTCTGTTCAGTATTTCCATTACTCTGTTATTATTATATGTTGCGTACATGTTATAGCGTAGGTGACCCACCTTACCTTCGTCACTACTTCATCGAGGTTAAGCTCAATACTTACCTGCACATGGGGTCGGTTGTACTGATACTACACTCTGCATACTGTGCAGATTTTGGAGTCGGTCCCCAGCGGCGGCTACTAGAGAGCTCGGATCGGTCAGCCTACGGAGACTTGAGGTACAGTTGCTCAACGCCCGCCGCTCCTGAAGTCGCCTTCTTGTTCTTATTCAGCTGTGTGTCTTCTTTTTTCGAATAGCTTTATGTTATTTCAAACCTTTGTATGTATTATTCTAGCAACTCGTGTAGTTGTGACACCAATTTGAGGGATTGTAATAGAAGTTTGGCAGTTTTAGCTTCCGCATTAATATTTCAGTTATTCCAGTTATTTCTAGTTGTTTAATTCAATTGTTACGAATGGATAATATATTTTAACATTGGCTTGCCTAGCAAGTGAAATGTTAGGGGTCATTACAGTCCTGATGGTGGGATTCCGGATCAGGACAATAACGGTGTAAAAGTATGTATATATATCGCTTATACACTATTAACACTTTTATACAAGTTTGATATATCGTTTACAATATACTATATATATATATATATATATATACTATATATATATATATATAGTATATTGCACTTACGTAGTCATATTATTTACTTTTCATCCGCCCAGCAAACAATTTTTTTGAAAAATAGTATACATCCTTATATATTATTATATAATATTATCCACTCTTTTAATTTTTTAAAGCAAATTTAGTTTATAAAGCAAATTTTCAATTTCTTTAAAAAAATTGATAGCGACAAATTAAAGAGTCATGCTGGTTAGTGTATTAGTTTATTTTGCTTTAACGTATCTTCAGCATTGAGTAGGACTGTAGGAGGTATGTTTTATCTTGATGAAGGGCAAAGTGGACCGTAAACTTTGAAGGATATTTTTATAATTTAACTTTTAGCTTAAGGCTATCACACTTTTAATATAGCACAGAAATATATTAACTTTAACTTAAAGCTTTCTTACTTTTAATATAAAATTATAGGATAATTGCGGTAAGTGATTTTATATTCAAAATTATTTCAGTTTAGTTTTAAAAGGGCTTTTCAACATTGCTTTGTAAGATAAATGTATGCAGTTGAGTGATTTTATTTGGACAAAATATATAACTTTATTAGGTAATTTTCTCAAAATAGATTGACTATTTGAGAAATTTACTTTATTATTGAGAGCTCACTTGGTTTTACAACAATAATATATAATTCAGTGTGGTCCCACAAGTGGGGTATAAAAAGGATAAAGTATACACAGTCTTACCTTACTCTCGAAGGACAGAGAGACTGTTTCCGGTAGTTGGTCTTGCTAATTGTAAATAGCTGATAAGTTTTAAGTGTAAGAAAAGAATTGTTAAGTGCTAAAACTGATTTTATAATTAGCAGCTACGCGTTTGAATGGAAATGCTGAAACTGAAAATAAACAATTAATATATTTGATAAAAAAGTGGTAGTAGTCTTTTATTTTATTTTTTTGCTAAAATAATTAAAAGGCTTTATAAATTATACAAAAATGTTATAACTTTAAAAGTACCTTTTTAATGAAAATAAGGAACGAAGGATACGTAGTGAAAAGGAAGTCAAGGTTCCGTCTTAGATAAAGTATTTTGTAATTTTAAAAAAGTTAAGAATAAAATAGTAAAATTTTAGTTAAATAAAATATGCAATTTATGATTTTTGCTGATTTTGACCTCTTTAAATATTTTTATTTTTATTATATAGAAAAGAGAAGAGGAGGTTGACCAAGGGGATAATGGTCATTTTAAATATATTAGTGCATTATTTGTTTGTATACTAGGCTCCAAAGTTGCTTGTGAGTTCTTAATAATCGGAAAAGCCAAAACCAACGTCCCCATAAGCTATTAAATCTTTAGATGGACCCCACTTTCCATTCAACATTTACTATCTTTATTAAATGCATTACTTGATTGTTGTTATTATTTTTTTGAGATAATACATAAATTACCCATCAAACTTGTCCGGAAAAATCATTTACACGCCTTAACTTTACGGGCGACTTATGTCCCCCCTATTCTTGTTTGGGGTGAATTTAAGACCAACCTAAATGGTGACATGGTAAAGAGAGTAGCTTCACTCTCCCAATCTCACGTGTAAGAGGGAAATTTTGTTACTGTGTAGGCCCCTTTTCGTTTACTTCTTCTTTTTTTATTTTTTCTCTATTTGTTTTCTCTCTCCACCTTTTCTTCTTCCTCTCACAATTGCAAAATTCATTTTTTTAACAAAATAGAATTTTTTTCTTCAGTTTTTAATAAAATATTTTCTTTTTTTAAAAACAGAAAAAAAATATTTTACAACAAATTATTTTTGCTTTTTTTTCTTCATTTTTTCAGTTTTTTAAAGTTTTTTTTTGTAAAAACTATTTTGTTTGTAAAAAAAACGGAAAAACTATTTTTTTTTTTTGTAAAAACTATTTTTTTTTGTAAAAACTATTTTTTCAGTTTTTTAAAAGAATTTTATTTGTAAAAACTGGAACAAATTTGTAAAAACTATTTTTTTTGTAAAAACAGAATAAAATCATCTTTAACAAAATATCTTTATTTTTTAAAAACCTGAAAAAATTATTTTCAACAAAATATTTTCGCTTTTGAAAAATATTATTTTTATTTTTTCAGTTTTTTAAAAGAATTTTATTTGTAAAAACTGGAACAAATTTGTATAAACTATGTTTTTTGTAAAAACTGAAAAAATTATTTTCAACAAAATATTTTCATTTTTGAAAAATATTATTTTTATTTTTCAGTTTTTTATAAGAATTTTATTTTATAAAAACTGAAAAAATAAATTTGTAAAAACTATTTTTTTTGTAAACATAAAAAAACATTTTTAACAAAATATCTTTGTTTTTTAAAAACTGAAAAAATTATTTTCAATTTTTATTTTTTCAGTTTTTTAAAATAATTTTATTTTGTAAAAACTGAAAAAATAAATTTGTAAAAACTAATTTTTTTTGTAAAAACAAAAAAAAATCATTTTTGATCAGATTTTGACACGTGGCGCACGTGTAGTACACACCCCATCACAAGACTGATTGAGTGTTAACAATAGGGTATTAAATTCACCCCAAACAAGAATAGGGGGGACATAGGTCGCCCGTAAAGTTAAGGCGTGTAAATGATTTTTCCGGACAAGTTTGATGGGTAATTTATGTATTATCTCAATATAATATTTATTTCGATTGTTACTTAAATTTTATTGTATCGTATCGTTAAATCCGTCATTACATAACGATAAAATGTGCCACTTTATGTAACGACTGATTTGGTATGGTCTCGTCGTTTTCTTGTGTTTTTCTCTCAATTTCACCCTTCATTATTATTAAATAATTTTGGATGTGCCTGCAAAATTTCAGGTCATTCGGACGTCGTTTGGTCGGGTTTTTGATTGAATGTGTAATTCGGAAAGTTTTAAGGAATTTAGGCTTGAATTCGATGTGAATTATGGATTTTTGATGTTGTTAAACGCGTTTTGAGGATTGGAACAAGTTCGAATAAGGTATTAGGGTGTGTTGGTGTGTTTGGATGAGGTCCCGGGGGCCTCGGGGTGTTTTCGGATGGTTAAACGGAAGAAAATCATGGAAATTGCAGGTTGAAGTATTCTGGTTCTGTCATTTTTGCCCCTGC
This sequence comes from Nicotiana noctiflora, assembly GCA_032618575.1. Lineage (NCBI taxonomy): Eukaryota > Viridiplantae > Streptophyta > Magnoliopsida > Solanales > Solanaceae > Nicotiana > Nicotiana noctiflora. The sequence goes on from JASVEL010009390.1 coordinate 37,586, forward strand.
GGAAATGCGGGCGCGGAGGCGAGTCCGCAGGAGCGGACTGAGGAGCGCAGAAGCGGACTTGATGAAAAATGGGAAAGTCCGTAGAAGCGAATTCTTGACCGCCTGGGCGAGTCCGCAGGAGCGGACTCTGGTGCGCAGAAGCGGGAGTTTTCGCAGAAACGGGGGTTCAATCGCGGAAGCGGACGCGCGTAAGCGGTCCTTTTCTCGCAGAAGCGGAATTGGCCGGCTAGGCCTGGAATCGCTGAAGCGACCCTCTGGTCGCGGATACGGACTCGTAGGAGCGGAATTTTATCCGCAGAAGCGAAAATCGCAGTGAATTAATGGTATCAGAAGTTAGAAAATTTCAGAAACATTTCACACATTTGGGTCTCGCTTTAGAGGCGATTTGGGCGATTTTGAAGAGAAACTCAAGGGAAATCATCAGGTAATCAACTATGGACTTAAACTATGATTAGTATTGGTAATATTATGCAATTATATCATGAAAATGGAGGAATTTGGGGTAATTTATTGAGGATTTAGCCCTAGGCTTGAACTTTAGAAAATCAAGGTTTTGAATGGGCAAATGGAGTCCGAATTTGGTAAAATTGATATGCTTAGACTCGTATTGAGATGACACCTCGTTATGTTACATTAACATATCTTATGCTTCTATATCAGTGTTAGAACCAATCGGGCGAGTTAGGAGTGAATTGAATTGAAAATGAAGCAAATAGCATGTTTGAATGAAGTTTGAATATGGAAAGTCAACCTAGAGTTGACTATCGAGTTAGAGTGCTCGGAATCGGATTCTGATGATTCGACTAGTGTAACGACCCGACCGGTCGTTTTGAGCTCCGACGCGTCATTCAGCAGATTGAGGCCATGAACAGCTTCATCTCAGGTATATTGACTTGTGTGTATGGTCAGAATTAAAATTCAGGAAGTTTGGAGTCAAATCTAAACGGAAATTCTCATTTTGAAAGCTTAAAGTTGAAGAAATGAACTAGGATTGGAATTTTGAGTAAATGACCTCAGAATTGGGATCTAAATGTTCCGGCATGCTCGTATGATTATTTTGAACTTGGGCGTATGTCTAGATTTGGTTTTTGATAACCCGTGAGCATTTCGGCGTATATGGTGGAAGTTAGTATTTTAGAAAAATTTCATAAATTTGGGTTGGAAGGCATTTCAGAGTTATAGATGTCCATTTGGGATTCCGAGTCTGGGAATAGATCCGTATGGTGATTTTGGAGTTGGGAAAGCGATCGGAAGTGAATTCGGATGTCCGGAGGTCATTTTGAAGTCATTTGGCTAAATATAGGAATTTGAATGTTTATGAGAAAATTCGACCGGAAGTGAAAATTTTGATATCGGGGTCAGAATGCGATTCCGAAAGTTGGTACAAGTCCGTAATGTCGAATGTGACTTATGTGCAAACTTTGAGTCAATTCGGATTGATTTTGGTAGGAAAAGGGACAATTAATCTCTTTAAGGAAACCTTAAGTTGGAAAAGTCAACCCAACGTTGACTTATGAGTTAGAGGGCTCGGAACTGAATTTCGATGATTCGGTTAGTTTCGGGGGATGATTTAAGACTTAGGAGCGCAATCGGAAGTAATTTTGGAGGTCCGGTGAAGAAGTTAGCCTATTTTGGCGAAGTTGGAATTTTGGCGGAATCCGATCGATAGGTGATATTTTGATCCGGGAGTCGGAATGGAATTCCGACAGTTGCAGTAGCTTCGTTAGGTGATTTTGGATATGTACGCAAATTTTCAGGTTATTCGGACATCGTTTGGTCCGGTTTTTGATCGAAAGTGTATTTTCGGAAGTTTTTGGAAACTTAGGCCTTGATTTGATGAAAATTGATGATTTTGATGTTATTTCGGCGATTTGATCACTCGAGCGAGTTCGTATGATGTGTTAGAGTCAATGTGCATATTTGGTTTGGATCCCCGAGGACTCGGGAGTGTTTCGGAGGTATCTCGGAATAAATCCGGACTTAGAAAATGGGCAGAAATTGCAGAAAAATCTGCTGTGAACAGTGCACATGTACAGTGCACATGAACAGTACCCCATGTACAACCGTGTACAGTACCTATGAACAGTACGTGTACAGTCCCCGTGAATAGTACCGTGTACAGTATCCCATGTACAATACCATGAACAATACCGTGTACAGTCCGTGAACAGTAAAAACGCGTGAACAGTACCCGCGAATTTCTGGACAGAATACTTATTTATGGAAAATGGGATTTGTCCCATTTTCCATTTTTTGTCAAATTGGAGCTCGGGAAGAGGCGATTTTCGAGAAATTTTCAGAGAAAACAACGGGGTAAGTGTTCTTAACTTAATTGTGGTTATATTACTCGAGTCTATTGCAAGTTTTGTCATTAAATCCATGAATTTTACGGGAAAAGCTTAGAAACCCTCTCGAATAGATTTGAGGATTTGAGGGTCGAAATGTTATCGAAATTTAGTAATTTTGGTATGGTTGAACTCATATCGGAATGGGTGTTTGGATTTCGCAAGTTTTTTCTGGATTCGAAATGTGGGTCCCACTATTGAATTTTAAAATATATTTCGGATTTTATCCGGAAAATTATTAAATTTATTATCCAATTCATTCCTACGATTCGTGTTGAGTATTTCAATATTGTTTGTGAACAGATTTGAAGCATTTGGAGATAAATTTAAAAGGAAAACGGTGTGTAAGCATTGAGTTGGCCTTAAACATTCGAGGTAAGTGTTTGTTCTATCCTTGCTTGAGGGAATAGGATTATGTGCTATGTGTTATGTGATTGAGTGCGGTGTATGGGCTGTGGTGACGAGCATCCATACACTGGCGTCTAGCATGACCGTGAGTCGTTATTAATACTTGTTGCGAGACATATTTGAAGATAAATTGTTGAAACCTTGCCGGTTTGTAGAATTGCTGTTGTTCTCCCTTGCCGGGACTTGTTGTGAAATGAGATATTGATTTCCCTTGCCTGGACTTTGTTGAAATGATTATTGTGTCCCTGGCAGGGATGGTTCACGATTTGTTGTTTTCATTCTTCGCCCTTAACTGTGATTGTTATTTGGGTGAGAAGAGTGATAATGCACGGGTGTGACGCCGTGCCTTGATTTATTGTTTATGCACGGGCGTTAATGCCGTGCCTTGATTTATTGATTATGCACGAAGCGTTAATGCCGTGCCTTGTTATTGATTATGCACGAAGGTTAATGTCGTGCCATGTTATTGAACCATGTACGAAGGATCATGCCGTACCATGGATGTGAGGATGAGAGTAAAAGCACGAAGGGTGATGCCGTGCACTTTATTTGCTTGTTTGGTGAGGATGAGAGTAAAAGCAAGAAGAGTGATGCCGTGCACTTTATTTGCTTATTTGGTGAGGATGAGAGTAAAAGCACGAAGGGTGATGCCGTGCAACTATTTGCCATTCCTTGACTTGATATTACCTGTTTTCTATTATACTTTGTTTTCGTTGTAGACTTATTAACTGTTGTTAATTGTTGAGTTCTTCTGAGATATTCCTTGTTAAGTTGTTACTTGATTATTTCTCATTATCTTGTGGTGTACATATATATATAGAACTGCACAGGTTTATGTGGGTGTCTGGTCCTAGGCTTGTCACTACTTCGCCGGGATAGGCCAGGCACTTACTAGCACATGGGGTCGGATTGTGCTGATACTATACTTCTGTGCATTTTTGTACAGGTCCAGGTTTCAATCAGGAGCGGCAGTAGTAGATCTTTTGCGTGGAAGTTGATCATATTTGAGACCGAGGTAGCTTGCAGGCGTCCGCAGGCCCGACGTCTCTTCCTTTACTTATGTCACTAGCTGTAGTCTCTTTGCTCCGAGACAAACAGATTATGTTATATTTCTTTCAGACTATTATGTGTAGTATTCAATAGTAGTTCGTGAATTGGTGACTCCACGTCTTGGGTAGAGGATTTCAGTATCGGTTACCTCGAAACTACTTATTTCTATTTTTATAAAGTCTTCCGCAATTGTTTAATTAAGATTTTGATTTTGGTTGTTAAATTGAGTATGAAATATTATTAAAAACAGGATAGTGTGAGTAAAGTGGCTTGCCTAGCTATCACGAGTAGGCGCCATCACGATCCCGATGTTGAGGAAACATCCGGGTCGTGACAAGTTGGTATCAGAGCACTAGGTTGCACAGGTCTCACAACTCACGAACAACCTTAGTAGAGTCTGAGGGATCGGTACAGAGACGTCTGTATTTATCCCCCAGAGGCTACAGAGTAAGGAAAATATTCCCTTCATTCTTTCCTATCGTGCGAGTTTGTTCTTCAAATGTTAAGTTGAATTTCTACTCTTGTCTTCCCACGAACGGCGAAGGCATGTACTGCTTCTTCAGCCGACAATGGCACAGGCTAGTGATAGATCAACGATGCCTTCAGAAGTTTTATGGAGTTTCGGATAAGTTTCACCAAACTCTTCGCTATCTCTTTCAGTGGTGCATCATTTGAGAACCTAAGGTAATTTATTGATTGTTGCTATGAGATATTGCAGAATGCGGGAATAGTTGAAGGTGAGAGGGTTGATTCTACTGTGTTTCAGGTAGCGAGTGAAGTAGTGGAAACATAATGTATTTACTAATCTAAAATACTAACTTCCACCATATACGCCGAAATGCTCACGGGTTATCAAAAACCAAATCTAGACATACGCCCAAGTTCAAAATAATCATACGAGCATGCCGGAACATTTAGATCCCAATTCTGAGGTCATTTACTCAAAATTCCAATCCTAGTTCATTTCTTCAACTTTAAGCTTTCAAAATGAGAATTTCCATTTAGATTTGACTCCAAACTTCCTGAATTTTATTTCTGACCATACACACAAGTCAATATACCTGAAATGAAGCTGTTCATGGCCTCAATATGCTCAATGACGCGTCGGGGCTCAAAACGACCTGGTCGGGTCGTTACAATCTCCCCCACTTAAACATACATTCGTCCTCGAACGTGCTGAGAACTACAATGATGTAGTCTCAAATAACTTGTTTAACACATCGCGCACCTTCCCGTGCTACCACTACTTAGTTGAGCACATTAGCTATATAATTCTGTAGATATAATTCTTTATTCAAGCGAATAAGCCATTAGGCCAAATTCCAACACTCTGAATTTCCTACCAAGTCTGTTTCCATCATTCGACCACCATATCAATCTCCACACGTTGTACCCAAACATTAATGCATAACTTTGTTGAATTTACACTTCGCATCACTTTACTCATATGACCATAATAACATTCTTTATTTACTACAGTTGCCTACAATACCCAAATACCGATGGAAACCTCTTATTAGTTGAAGTCTTATTCCAACACTTTCATATACTGCCAACGATAAATAAAACACGGGCTAAACCGTAAAAATTCCTTAGATCAGCCATTTATTTAGCCATTTTTATTTTGTGACCGTTGAGTTCTAGACTTTGAGACGCGCACCAGGTAAGGATAAATATGACGCATTAATTCGGGAAAGTAATCATGAGGTTTCCATACCTCATTGTGAGTAAAGTGGGAGTTTTGGAATAAGATATTTGATAACAGGGTTAATTGACAATGTTATAATCTAAGAACAACTCTTATGGCCGCACTTCAGAGTCATGGATATGTGCATACGTATGAGGTATTCATGCCTTATTTAGATTTGTTTGTTGTAGTCCTCATTGTTCCATATTGACTTACTCCTGCAGTTAGGAGGAGCACGCGCAGCATCTCAGAGTGACTTTTGCATACTCTGAAAGATAGCCAACTATATGCAAAATTTTTGAAGTGTGAATTTTGGCTAAGTTCAGCTTGCATTCCCGGGTCATATCGTGTCAGTAATGGTATTCAAGTTGATCCGAAGAAGATCGAGGCGGTCAAGAACCGGCCTAGACCGACATCAGCCACGCGAGATTCGGAGTTTCGTGGAATAGCGGTTATTATCGCGCGATTCGTGCAGGGGTTTTCATCTATTGCAACCCCACCGACCAGATTGACACATAAAGGTGTTCAATTTGAATGGTCGATGAATGTGAGACGAGCTTTCAAAAGCTCAAAACAGCCTCGACCACATCACCGATATTGGTTTTACCCACGGGTATGGTATCTGGATCGGGTGGCACGCTGCCACGGGTATGTCATTGGAGCGGGTTGCACGTCGCAATAGTGTAATGTAAAAATAGACTTAGTTATATGTTACCTGGTATACAATACTTTCTGGCTTCCGAGGAAAAGTCCGTATTGAGTATCGCTCGGCGAATGGCACATCGGTTGTGTCCTTTCAGGATTTGATAACATACATTAATTGTTTCACCGTGGGTGAGGTTGATTGCTTGGGTTCAGACCTAGATCTGTGCGTGGCTGACCGTTTGAGCTTGGTAACTTGAGGTGCTTCATGAGTAATAGTGTTTGGATAGAATCACGAATCGTGGCAAGGCCAGGTGATGTTATGACCTCTCGAGGAGGATTCAGGTACTCTATGATGTGAGACGGGATATCAGTTCTATGTTATGATGGTGCAAAGGAATTGAATTACAGCTCTTTTGTTGGAGACAGTTGTCATGATTTGAGTATGTTCGGACGTTTCTATTGGAGCGTGTGTTTTGCTCGTCGCGGCTTAGGCCGGTGTTTGAGGTGTCATGTCACCAATGCAGTGTGTTATGATCAAAATGATCGTTGGAGTCATTATTGAGAGCGAGCATATGTGATTTCAGTTGGTTAGAAAGGTAATATCGAGGTTTGGCTCCAAAATCCGTTGTAATATCAGTCAAAAGAGAAATGGCTTCATAAATGGCTGATCTAAGGAATTTTTACGATTTAGCCCGTGTTTTATTTATCGTTGGCAGTATATGAAAGTGTTGGAATAAGACTTAACCTAATAAGAGGTTTCTATCGGTATTTGGGTATTGTAGGCAACTACAGTAAATAAAGAATGTTATTATGGTCATATGAGTAAAGTGATGCGAAGTGTAAATTCAACAAAGTTATGCATTAATGTTTGGGTACAACGTGTGGAGATTGATATGGTGGTCGAATGATGGAAACAGACTTGGCAGTAAATTCAGGGTGTTAGAATTTGGCCTAATGGCTTATTCGCTCGAATAAAGAATTATATCTACATAATTATATAGCTAATGTGCTCAACTAAGTAGAGGTAGAATGGGAAGGTGCATGATGTGTTAAACAAGTTATTTGAGACTACATCATTGTAGTTCTCAGCACGTTCGAGGACGAACGTATGTTTAAGTGGGGGAGATTGTAACGACCCGACCAGTCGTTTTGAGCCCCGACGCGTCATCGAGCATATTGAGGCCATGAACATCTTCATTTCAGGTATATTGACTTGTGTGTATGGTCAGAAATAAAATTCAGGAAGTTTGGAGTCAAATCTAAATGGAAATTCTCATTTTGAAAGCTTAAAGTTGAAGAAATGAACTAGGATTGGAATTTTGAGTAAATGACCTCAGAATTGGGATCTAAATGTTCCGGCATGCTCGTATGATTATTTTGAACTTGGGCGTATGTCTAGATTTGGTTTTTGATAACCCGTGAGCATTTCGGCGTATATGGTGGAAGTTAGTATTTTAGAAAAATTTCATAAATTTGGGTTGGAAGGCATTTTAGAGTTATAGATGTCCGTTTGGGATTCCGAGTCTGGGAATAGATTCGTATGGTGATTTTGGAGTTGGGAACGCGATCGGAAGTGAATTCGGACGTCCGGAGGTCATTTTGAAGTCATTTGGCTAAATATAGGAATTTGAAGGTTTATGAGAAAATTCGACCGGAAGTGAAAATTTTGATATCGGGGTCGGAATGTGATTCCGAAAGTTGGTGCAAGTCTGTAATGTCGAATGTGACTTATGTGCAAATTTTGAGTCAATTGGATTGTATTGCAGAGCAGAGTATTTCCTTATAAATGTTTATGTACATATATATGTATATTGCAACTGCACAGGTTTATGTGGGTGTCTGGTCCTAGGCTTGTCACTACTTCGCCAGGATAGGCCAGGCACTTACCAACACATGGGGTCGGTTGTGCTGATACTACACTTCTGTGCATTTTTGCACAGGTCCAGGATTCGATCAGGAGCAGCAGTAGATCTTTTGTGTGGAAGTTGAGCATCTTGAGACAGAGGTAGCTTGCAGGCGTCCGCAGGCCCGACGTCTCTTTCTTTTATTATGTTGCTAGCTATAGTCTCCTTGTTCCGAGACAAACAGATTATGTTATATTTCTTCCAGACCTTTATGTGTAGTATTCATGTAGTAGTTCGTGAGTTGGTGACTCCACGTCTTGGGTAGAGGATTTCAGTATCAGATACCTTGAAACTACTTATTTCTATTTTTATAAAGTCTTCCGCACTTGTTTAATTAAGATTATGAAGTATTGTTAAACGGGATAGTATGAATAAAGAGGCTTGCCTAGCTACCACGAGTAGGCGCCATCACGATCCCGATGTTGGGGGAAAAATCCGGGTCGTGACAAGTTGGTTGGAAAAGTCAACCCAACGTTGACTTATGAGTTACAGGGCTCGGAACTGAATTCCGATGATTCGGTTAGTTTCGGGGGATGATTTAAGACTTAGGAGCGCAATCGGAATTGAATTTGGAGGTCCGGTGTAGAAATAGGCTTGAATTGGCTAAGTTGGAATTTCGGCAAAATCCGATCTATAGGTGATATTTTGATCCGGGAGTCGGAATGGAATTTCGACAGTTGCACTAGCTTCGTTAGGTGATTTTGGATATGTCTGCAAATTTTCTGGTCATTCGGACATCGTTTTGTCGGGTTTTTGAAAGAAAGTGTATTTTCGGAAGTTTTTGGAAACTTAGGCCTTGATTTGATGAAAATTGATGATTTTGATGTTATTTCGGCGATTTGATCACTTGAGCGAGTTCGTATGATGTGTTAGAGTCAATGTGCATATTTGGTTTGGATCCCCGAGGACTCGGGAGTGTTTCGGAGGTATCTCGAAATAAATCCGGACTTAGAAAATGGGCAGAAATTGCAGAAACATCTGCTGTGAACAGTGCACATGAACAGTACCCCATGTACAGCCGTGTACAGTACCTATGAACAGTACGTGTACAGTCCCCGTGAATAGTACCGTGTACAGTATCCTATGTACAGTACCATGAACAGTACCGTGTACAGTCCGTGAACTGTAAAAACGCGTGAACAGTACCCGCGAATTTCTGGACAAAATACTTATTTCTGGAAAATAGGATTTGTCCCATTTTCCATTTTTTTTTGTCAAATTGGAGCTCGGGAAGAGGCGATTTTCGAGAAACTTTCAGAGAAAACAACGGGATAAGTGTTCTTAACTTAATTGTGGTTATATTACTTGATTCTATTGCAAGTTTTGTCATTAAATCCATGAATTTTGCGGGAAAAGCTTAGAAACCCTCTCGAATAGATTTGAGGATTTGAGGGTCGAAATGTTATCGAAATTTAGTAATTTTAGTATGGTTGAACTCATATCGGAATGGGTGTTTGGATTTCGCAAGTTTTTTCGGGATTCGAAATGTGGGTCCCACTATTGAATTTTAAAATATATTTCGGATTTTATCCGGAAAATTAGTAAATTTATTATCCAATTCATTCCTACGATTCGTGTTGAGTATTTCAATATTGTTTGTGAATAGATCTGAAGCATTTGGAGATAAATTTAAAAGGAAAAACGGTGCGTAAGAATGAATTGGATAATAAATTTACTAATTTTCCGGATAAAATCCGAAATATATTTTAAAATTCAATAGTGGGACCCACATTTCGAATCCCAAAAACTGGCGTCTAGCATGACCGTGAGTCATTGTTAATACTTGTTGTGAGACATATTTGAAGATAAATTGTTGAAACCTTGCCGGGTTGTAGAATTGCTATTGTTCTCCTTTGCCGGGACTTGTTGTGAAATGAGATATTGATTTCCCTTGCCGGGACTTTGTTGAAATGATTATCGTGTCCCTTGCAGGGATGGTTCACGATTTGTTGTTTTCATTCTTTGCCCTTAACTGTGATTGTTATTTGGGTGAGGAAGAGTGATAATGCACGAAGGGTGATGCCGTTTTCTTTCTCTGCCCTTAACTGTGATTGTTATTTGGGTGAGGAAGAGTGATAATGCACGAAGGGTGATGCCGTGCCATGATTTATTATTATTTATGCACGAAGGTTAATGCCGTGCCACGTTTTATCGATTATGCACGAAGGATCATGCCGTGCCTTGTTATTGAACCATGTACGAAGGATCATGCCGTACTATGGATGTGAGGATGAGAGTAAAAGCACGAAGGGTGATGCCGTGCACTTTATTTGCTTATTTGGCGAGGATGAGAGTAAAAGCACGAACGGTGATGCCGTGCAACTATTTGCCATTGCTTGACTTGATATTACCTGTTTTTTTCATTATACTTTGTTTTCCTTGTGGACTTATTAACTGTTGTTAATTGTTGAGTTCTCTTATGATACTTCTCGCTAATTTGTTACTTGATTAGTTCTCGTACTCTTGTGGTGTACATATATACATAGAACTGCACAGGTTTATGTGGGTATCCGGTCCTAGGCTTGTCACTACTTCGCTGGGATAGGCCAGGCACCAGCACATGGGGTCGGATTGTGCTGAAACTGCACTTCTGTGCATTTTTGCACAGGTCCAAGTTTCGATCAGGAGCAGCAGCAATAGATCTTTTGCGTGGGAGTTGATCATATTTGAGACCGAGGTAGCTTGCAAGTGTCTGCAGGCCCGGCGTCTCTTCCTTTACTTATGTCACTAGCTGTAGTCTCTTTGTTCCGAGACAAACAGAATTATGTTATATTTCTTTCAAACTTTTATGTGTAGTATTCAATAAGTAGTTCGTGAGTTGGTGACTCCACGTCTTGGGTAGAGGATTTCAGTATGATTTTCACCTTGTAACTAGTTATTTCTATTTTTATAAAGTCTTCCGCACTTGTTTAATTAAGATTATGATTTTGGTTGTTAAATTGAGTATGAAATATTGTTAAAAATAGGATAGCGTGAGTAAAGTGGCTTGCCTAGCTATCACGAGTAGGCGCCATCACGATCCCGATGTTGAGGAAAAATTCGGGTCATGACACCAAGTAATAAACCCTAAAATCTCTCCAAATATAGACATTCATCAGAAATAGAATTCTATTTATAACACTCCCCCTGAATGTCTATTCAAGAGATAATGTGCCTCGTTAAAACCTTAACTAAAATAAAACCCAATGGGGAAAAAATTATAGAAAAGGAAAAAGAGTATACTGTGATATTGGCTACTCTTGAGCCGAGGAACCCCCTTCTTGGGCGGTTGAGTATACTTGTGGGCCATGAGCCAGTTATTGGATCCCGCGAGGATCGTTATCATTGTCATATCATATTGACATGCTAGTTTACTACTAGTCCGCAGCTATTTCTGTTATCATGTTATTTCCAAATCTCCGGAACTTGATATTTCTGTTTTCAACTGAAAAATGATAAAAGATGTTTTCAAACTACTTTCGAGCCTTGCGAGGCCGTGATTGCATATTAGCCGACTAGTAGTGGATCCGGCCGCGCGCCGCAGCCAAGATATATGTCGGATCGGACCGCACGCCGCAGCTGATATCGTGCTTGGGCCGTACGAGCCCCTCCGAGTCCGAACCCCCACCAGTGAGCACGGTACCCAAATCGGATCGTGCTACGCGCCGTAATGGTCATATCATGCATCGCATTGTATTTAGCTACATCTCCTAGCTGTTATACTGTTTTTCTGGTACTTGTTGGTACATGTACAATTGATATTGATTCCTCGACAGTGGTATTTGATTACAACTTTACATAGTGCTTTATCGCGGATTTCTTATCTCGCGCCGTCTTACCCTTGTTTATTACCACCGAGTCCGGCAAGACTCATTTTACTCCCCGCACCTCGTGTGCATCCGGTACCTCTCAAGCAGTGATCCAGTGGCCGTGCGAGGCGACGTTTGTGGATATTCGAGGTAGCCGCAGTCCGCACGACCCGATATTCCTTCTTACCGTCTTGATTTTCGTATTGACTTTTCCTTCCGTACTTGTATCTCGTAAACCTTTATACACTCATGTTCGGTTAGAGGCTCACGACTCTCGACCCTTGGTCCGTGGGAGTCGATGTATTACGGGACTCGGTTCCCTATTTTCGTTATATGTATCGCTATCGTTTCATAAGTTGATACGCCTAAACGGGCAAAAGAGAGCTTCTAGCTCCGTTATCGTTATCGATTGGTCAGGCTGGCTTAACAATGTGCTGGGCGCCATCACGACTAGATTTGGGGTTGTGACAAAGACTGATTGAGTGCTAACAATGGGGTATTAAATTCACCCCAAACAAGAATAAGGGGGACATAGGTCGCTCGTAAAGTTAAGGCGTGTAAATGATTTTTCCGGACAAGTTTGATGGGTAATTTATGTATTATCTCTATTTTTTTCAGCAAGTACTTTTAACTAGAATAATTATTTTATTGATAATTTATAATTCAAATGTTCGTCCGATTAAAAATACTAAGGTCATATACATTTATATATGACTATTTTGTTATTTTCTTAAAAAATATTATTTTATTTATTAACTATTTCAGTAAAGAAGATTTCATTAAAAAAATTAATGATACTATATATAAATTTACATTCAAATGTTATTATATCATTATCAATTGATATCATTTTATGCAAATTTCAATTGAATTCATAAAGTGCGGACAAATTTTTATTTAAGAATAAAATATAGTTGCAAGTTCCCTTTTTGATTAAAAAAAATAATGATGCTATATGTATATTTACATCCAGATGTTATTATATCATTATCAATTGATATCATTTTATACAAATTTCAATTGGAATATTTCATAAAATTCGAAAAAAAAATATTTAAGAATAAAATATAGTTGCAAGTTCTCTTTTTCATTATAGAAGATAAAATATTATAATAATTATCCCCTCTCTCAAAATATGAGTTGAGAATATCTGAAGTAAAAATTAAGACAACTAATTTGTGAAAATTATTATCTTTTAAAAATCGTTATATATTAAGAAGTATGAGAAGTATCGTCATGCAGTATTATACTTCTCCCTCTATGATCGAAGTTAGTTGAGTACATACTCCGCTCAATTAGAATTCAACATTATAAAAATTTCAAAATAGATAAATATACAATTAATATTTTTAAAATAGTCTCAACAAATACTCCTATTTGTGATGATGATTGCATTATTCACTAAATAGTATCTCAATCATATCGAATGAAACTAGAAAAAAAGTGTAATATTTCAATTTACGTTCGATTTGATTAGTATATAGAGTGGTCGGAGTATTAATTTATTTATAATATTATGTCATTCAACTAGAACAAATTACAAAGTTTCTTGTTAAAATTCTTAATAATTAAAATCACGATTATTACATAAAAGAACCAAAAATACCTTTTCATCAACTATTTGGGAATAATATTAATATTTAAATTATGATTAGTAAAAAAGAAAAGGATAATGCATTAACATACTGAAAATACAAAAATAATAAAATTATATATCATTGTGATCGAAGTTAGTTGAGTACATACCCTATTCAATTATAATTCAACATTATAAAATTTTCAAAATAGATAAATATACAATTAATATTTTTAAAATAGTCTAAAAAAATACTACTATTGTAATGATGATTGCGTTATACCCTAAATAGTATCTCAATCATGTCGAATGAAACTAGAAAAAACTGTAATATTTCAATTTACGGTCGATTTGATTAGTATATAGAGTGGTCGGAGATTAATTTATTTATAATATTATGTCATTCACCTAGAACAAATCACAAAGTTTCTTGTTAAAATTCTTAATAATTTAAATCACGATTATTACTTAAAAGAACCAAAAAAATATCTTTTCATCAACTATTTGGGAATAATATTAATATTTAAATTATGATTAGTAAAAAAGAAAAAGATAATGCATTAACATACCGAAAATACTAAAAGAATAAAACTATATATCATTCAATTTAAAAAATAAAAAAAATATATGACGAATTATTTCTCAACTAGACTTTTGAATTACTTTTTAATAATAATTAATTTAATGCTTAGTGAAGGAAAAGCATATTAAAATAAAAGAGGCCCTATATAGAAATAATTTAAATTCTACTTGAATTATTATCTAATCAGTGTATAATAAAATATTAAACTCGACAAGTATTTCAAAGTGATTGGTATAGTAATACGATTTCATAAAATTAAAATGCACATAATACAAAAGATAAATAACAATACATATAATCGTGGTTCTATACGTTATTATAGAAAAACATATTCTCCTTTTTCTTTTCCTAAAAGTATATAAAGTATGTAATTAACGATAGACCAAAAAATATTAAAACAAATAATAATAATAATAATTGGGCCCGTACGTAACACAAATACATCATCTAGTTAGGTAAATAAGTCAAAAGTATTCGTAAGCGAGTCATAAACTTACCAAACATCTCTTACTTTGAATGTATTGAAAATCGAAAGTGCCAAACAAGCACAATCATTTAAATCAACAATCACGGAATCAACAAATTGCTCCAAGCAAAAGACAAAAGACCACCTCCAGCCTGGGATTCTTAATAATGTTACTTTCTGCCTAATAATTCGGCCTATTACATTGGAATATGGTCCAATAATCATTGCTTTTTTATTAAAACTATTTAAAATACAGAAATTATCGGTTAAAGGAATTAAATACACTAAAGTTAGAGTTGGCATTACCTTTGTATCTTCTAATATATACAAACTACACACAAGATTAGATACTACTTGTAAAATAGTCACAACTTGACCTACCTTTAGGAAAAGAAAAGAAAGAACTTAGTTACTTTACAAGAAACGTATGCATATTCGTCCATATTGTTTATGAAAAAGAAACTGGTATCTGCAAGTAATTTATATATGGAGTAATAATCTTGGACAAAGATAGCAAATTTTAAGGTAAATAAAATCGATTATTATAAATTATAGTATATTTTTGGATCATAAACATGCATGTTACGAACATTTTTACATGCATGGCATTATATTGTAGTTGTTGGGAATATTGAAGTGAAGTTAAAAAAGAAAAAGGAAGATTGGACCTGCAGAAACTTTGCTGCATAGACTTAGGTCACGTTTTTATATGGATAATAGAGGCAAAACCAGAATTTGAAATTCATGCATTGTAAACTTATCATCAAATCAAAAGTTTGTCTTAGTTATAGGGTTCATAATTAGGCAAAATAAATAAATTTCTTAATACAAGTAGTTTCCTCGATTTGAAAAAGATTGATATAGTTCGGAGTACGAGGGTTAAAGTAATAGTGTCAATCTTTTCGAAAATATAAACAAAAACTACTTGGTTCGCCTAAACTCTGATATACATTAGTTCCAGTTAGTGGCGGCGAAATGGTTAACTATCCATATTATCCACTAAACAATGGATCGGAATATGAACTTTTTAAAAATATGTCAAATATTGATAAGAACCATATAATCCATTTAGAAAATGGATAACCAAGGAGTTAACTTTTACATTTATAAAGCCTAACTTATGAGTTTCTCAAGCTAGGGAGACTAAGAATTCTCGAAAAAAAATGATCATATGCAAGTAGTCATAGATAATATGGTTACACATATTATCCGACGGTTAACTCATTTTTTATCCGTATTTAAAATAGGTCGAGTCAAATAATTTATCTATTTTTTTTATTACTCGTTTTCAATCTGAATGATATCCGACCTGACCCGCCAGTTTGCCGGAGCTCCAGCCCTACGGATCAAGAGTGTTAAACAGAAGAGCCATCATGACCGTTGGGTAATTCATCTTGTCACTTGATAAAACTTTATTTATGTGCTTTCTGTCGAAAATCCAAATGGTAAAAGTTGTTGGTAATAAAATAGATATCAAAAGGCAAGGAAATTACAACCACACAATACAGGTATGTAGATTTCTGTCGTTGTCTCTGCTCCTTTCTGGGTCATATATAGCACCAGCACCCTGCACCAAATTAATATCCTCCTTCAATGGCTTCCCTACTTTCTCTGCCCAAACTCTCTTTCTTCCTTTTACTCATCATAACTTTCGCAATATTTTTTTCTTCTCCTTCAGCTGCACAAACTAAATGTAATATCAAATCCGTTTACCAATTCGGCGACTCACTTGCCGATGCCGGTAATGTCATCCGTACACCTGGTGCTAACATCATATTCCGTGCCAACAGAGCTCCGTACGGCGAGACATTCTTTAAGAGACCTACTGGCCGCTTCTCCGACGGCCGTATCATTATCGACTACATTTCCTCTGCTCTTAAACTCTCTTTCCTTAATGCTTACTTGGACAGTAGTAACACTTTTAATCAAGGCGTCAATTTCGCCGTCGCCGGTGCCACAACGTTGAATTCCTCTTTCTGGGCTGCCCGGAATGTCAGGTTACCCGTCTGGAACACGCCACTTGCGGCTCAACTAGGTTGGTTCAAATCTCACCTGCAGTCTACATGTGGTTCCAATTGTGCACAAACTCTTAGCAACTCTTTAGTAGTAATGGGGGAATGGGGTGGTAATGACTACTATAATAATTTTTTCCAAAGAAAACAATTACCTGAGGTACGGACTTACGTTCCTTTTGTTGTTGCGGGTATTATGAGAGGCATTAAGGATGTGATTCAGCTTGGGGCAACTCGTATTTTGGTACCAGGATTTTTTCCGTTGGGTTGTCTTCCTCTATACCTTACAACTTTTCCTGATACTAATGCCAATGCTTATGACCAATTGGGTTGCTTGAGAAATTATAATGATTTTGCTTCATACCATCACAGATACCTAAACAGAGGTTTGGATAATTTACGACGCGAATTTCCTAGTGTTAAAATCGTTTATGGGGATTATAATGGGGCGTTTTTGACTCTTCTTCAAAGTGCTTCTTCATTTGGATTTAATCAAAACACATTGCTCGTTGCTTGCTGTGGAACTGGTGGAAGATACAATTTTAATTTCAGTAATGTGTGTGGATCAGCTAGTGTAAAAGCTTGTTCTAACCCGGCTCAATACGTGCACTGGGATGGCATTCATTTGACAGATGAAGCTCATCGTCGTATTACAGACATTATCGTCAAGGACATGCTTTCAAGATTAGGGTGTACTGTTTAGTTTATGACTTAATAATTTCAAGATTCTCTTAGGGGTGCTTTTTCTTGTTTGGTAATAAAGATTTTCACGATTCTTCTTCATGAAGAGGTGAAATAGAGTATAAATTAAAGAATGATGGTTGTTGTTTGCAAATAAATAGTTAGAGCCAATGTTCTTATTACCAACTTCTGTTATTGGAGCGTGATGGTAAGCAAACTTCAATTTCAGTTAAGAGGTTGTGATTTCGAGTCCAGGTAGGAAGTTCTTGAAGGAAATGATGTCGAGGGTTTATACCTTCCTCAGACCCTATTAAGTGAGATTATAGTGTGTTGTTATTTTTGTTGTTGTTCTTGGAGGGTGAAGCTAGGTGGTTTAAACATCAGGGTGTCCTTTATGAGAATGCAAGATTCAATATCAAACACTACTTGTAGCTGTTTTCTTTTTTCTATTTATAATCGAAGTATGAGTCATTCTTAGATAGACTTGCATAAAACTATCAATTAACATTTGAGGGGCCCCTCCATTAGAAGCTTTGAAAAAATGTAGCACAGTACTATAGAGCTCAGCTAATAAAATTATTGACAGTGGAATAGGCCTTCCTTGGCCTAAATCTAAAATTTGAGATGCATCATTGATCTTGCTTCATTTTATAGCTCTAACTTGACTAGGCTGTGATAGAGCCAATGTTTTTAGTGTTGCGGAAACCGAATGTATATAGTATGAATAAGTCACAATTATTATATCAAAAATTATAACAGCCACCAAATAATAAATAAGACAATAAAGCAACAATAAAAGAAACATCAGAATTTACGAAGTTCGGCTAATTTTGCCTACTTCCTCGAACACAATCAATATTTTATTCCACTCCAAAAATACAAGTGAAATAATACTAAAGAGAAGATACAAATGCCTTAAGAATATGAGAAGGCAAATAAGAGGTGTGGTTAAATCCTAAACATTAGGCCTCCTTTTATAGGGAAATATTCCCAACCAAAAGGCTTCCCAACCGATGTGGGAGAAATTTGCTATATTCAATACTTATTACGGATTCTTTTTTGAAATTTTACCTCCTATAACAAAGTTATACACACTATTTATTAGCTACCTTTTATATTTTATAGCAAAATAAATATTTATGGGATATATTACCATTGAGGCATGAAATACATTATTTATGTTTTTTTCTCTCTTAGACAACTGTACTTACCTATTTTTAAGGTGATTGTCGTTACTGTATTCATGAATACGTGGCGCGAATACATGTGAATACATGCGGATACAGCT
Organism: Nicotiana noctiflora; assembly: GCA_032618575.1. Classification (NCBI taxonomy): domain Eukaryota; kingdom Viridiplantae; phylum Streptophyta; class Magnoliopsida; order Solanales; family Solanaceae; genus Nicotiana; species Nicotiana noctiflora. The sequence goes on from JASVEL010009390.1 coordinate 56,019, forward strand.
GGACTGCCCTAATTTTAGGCACTTTTTACTGATGTATTCATGAATACATCAGCGCGAATACATGCGCGTACAGCGGGACTGCACCAATTTTAGGTGCGTTTTGCTGTTGTATTCATGAATATATGCCGCGAATACATGTGAATACATGCACGTGCAACTGGACTATCCAAAATTTTAGGTGCCTTTTGTTGTTGTATTCATGAATACAACATGAATACAACGAATAAACTACCATAACAATTGAATAGTAGCTATAAAAAGTAATTATATATATGGTAGCTATAGGAAGTTAATAACCACTAAACAATATTAATTTATGAAAATTTCTCATCTTTTTTTAATCTCTTCCACCCAAGTTTGTCAATCTTCTAATTTGCAAAGTGGTGCTTTTAATCTGCTATGGAACGCTTACTCTCTTATTGATTGTAATATTGTATTAGTAATAATCAACATAGACTCTGTTTGCGTCGAAAGTTAATGGATACTTAGCATGCAAATACAATTAAAAATAGATCAAAAGTAAATCGTAATCGAATATAATCAGGCCTAGAAATGTATATAATATCCTTTATTGTTTTTTCTGTATCGAGTATTCCACATAGTACTAATGTAGAGAGAGATAGAGAGAGAGACATAGAGAGAGAGAGAGAAAGAGATAGAGAGAGAGAGAGTTTCTCTTAGAAAAAGGATCTGTCTTTACAACATTGGGATCCTCCTTTATATAACAGGAGGATCTCCTCGAGATAATAAAGAAAAATAATATAATAATAGGTCGCGCGACCTCGAGGGGATGACGAGACTTGTTAACGCATTTTTGCTCTGATGTTCTGGGGGTGTACTCTCAATACGACCATTATTTAGCCCAGGGTCATGGTCATAGCAAGGGGCAGAATTTGACCATATGTAGTTAGTCCCTCCGTTCGTTGGTGACGTAGAGACGTGCGTCGACGATGGACGGATACTCGAACCGCTTGCTAGGAAAATTCTGACCATGTTCTGAGATGACGACATAAAGGGGGCAACCATTTGAATCCATTTATATATTGGCACGTAAACCATTTTCTGCAATGACGTCACTGTATGCAGGCGTCATCATTACGCATGTTCCCTAGGAGATGCAAAAGGTGTTCTAATGCTTGGTTTCCCGTGCTTGTTAGGATTTTACCTCTCGATTTTAATGCTACCCAACCCTATAAATAGGTAATGGGTTCGATTTTATCATAACTTCAGATCATTTGTGAAAAGTTTTCCAACTATTTCTGGAAAGAGCTTCCTCTTCACAAGAACTCACAGCTTCTGTAGAAAGTTCGCGGTTGTGTAATACATCGTTCCTTACTCGAAAAGCATGATGAAATCCAAAAGTGGTGGCACTTCAGGATATCGTAGTAATAAATCAACCGACGCACCGCCTCCATCCGGCGGTAATAAAGGAGGAAAGGTGAAGGATCTCACCCCTCTCACGTAGATAATGTACTCCCTAAACAACTCCTTGCAAGGAGGGATTTTCAAAGAGATTCTTCCGAACAGCCTTGGGAAAGGTCTGAATTAAAACAAGCTGATTTGGACCTCCTTCGTACTTCACATTGTATACTCGCTCATATAGAGATGGTTCCAGCGGTGGAGGACTACGCGAATATCCATAGGTCGGGGTATTGTACATTCTACGAATACCCTTTTCTGATTGGTTATGGGCTCCCCTTTCTTCCTTTGGAGGAAGAACTCTATCGTTTCTATAGTATATGTCCTACCCAACTTACTCCATCTACCCTAAAGGTGTGTAGGATAGTGTCCACGTATGCGAATTTAGCGGGGTTAGAGGTCTCTGTTCACCGCCTTTTGCAGCTATCTGACGCCAGCTACCTGAGGGGCACCATGCTGCATTTAAAAAATAGTGGTTCAAAAGGGATGATCATGGAAATCAACGACCGGCCCAACCGAGGCTATTGGTGCATGTATTTCTTTATTAGAACGGAACACCTGGTGTCCAATCCCGTCGGATTCCCTGAAAGGTGGAATTCGAGATGTAAGTATTCGTTCCTGTTACATTGTTTATCTTTTTGGACTTTAGCGGTTTTTATTACACCACCCTTATAATTTTTGTGACTCTGCAGCGGTAGCTCACACTCCTTAGTTCATAACCGATATAAGGCAGTGGGTATCTGTTCTGTTGCCTTTAGCGGAGGAGACCCGTAAGTGGGCGGAGTTTATTGAACGTTATAGCCCTACGAGCCCTTCAGGTATTTTTCTCGACTTTAGTCAATCGTTTTTGTAAGCCTTATTGGATAAATCACTATTGTTGATAGGTCGGAGTGCTCCAAAGAGAAGGACGACTGCACCCACCTCCTCTCAACCAGATATCGGTTCTGCTGCATATCCTATACTTTACGCATTTGTTAGGGAAGGGGTGATTGTAGCCTCTTTGCAAGAGATAGCGCCTGTGAAAATGGCCACAAATGAGAAGAGGTCATTGACGCCATCTCTGTAGCCTGCGGACGAGCCTTCTGAGGGAGAGGACCCCGAAGAGAGGGAAAAAAGGAGGCTCGTGACGGGAAAGGCAGTGGTAATAGGAGACGAGGAGAGGATCATGCCTCGCCATCAAACTAGGCACGTCCTTATGGCCAACGTCATCCGTTCTGGGAGGCCGACCACCCAGATACGTGCTAATGTTGGTACCAGCATGACTAACGTTGCTGGGGGCATTTCATTGCCCCTTGTTGGTGGTTAATTTGGAGGGACGGCTGCTGAGGTCGCCCATGGGAACACGGGTGAGATGGCGGAGAACCCCGCATAGGTGGAGGTGACGACAGATGAATCTGGTCGTCATATTGTGATTCCAGAGGCTTACAACTTGTTGCAGCACAGCAAACGGGCCGTATTGGAGATGTCCTTACTTTGTGTGGCCCCTGAGCGTAAGATGCTGAGTGTTGTCAGCGATGCGGAGCTATCCCAGCGGATTGCGGGTATGGAGATTGATGTTACTTCTCCATTCTCCTGCATGTTATGTAGTTGATTCTGTATGCATACTGACTCACGTGTATGTACACGCACTCTTCTTTCTTTTTATTTTTAGACCCTGGTCCTGGAGGTAGGTAGACGGCGCCGCGAGAAGAAGAAAGCAACCGTTTTTTATAAGATGGTCAAGAAATATAAACGGTGTCGCTCCAAACACCAGGCGGTGGCGGATCTTTTCTAGCAGGATCCACAATACCAGATTTTTCGGGAGGGCCTCGAACAGAGAGAGGCTCAATTAAACTATAGAGCGGCGATGCTGGAAAAGGCAGTAATCGCAATAGTGAGCTGGAGTCGCTCCTCTAGCTGAGGGAGGAAGAATTGGAGCTTAGCCGCGGAGTGGCGGCAAAGGTAGCTGACCTTTATGGTAGGGTGGCGGCTTTAACAGCGAGCTTGCAACTAAGGCGACTGAGATTGACGTTCTCAAGCATGCTACCCTGCCACGGTTCAAAGTCGAGGCTCGAGATGCATATGAGATGTGGATATACGTGGAAGCTAAGTTGGACGTGTATAAAAGACTTCTCATTACTGGACGTGCCTCTGAGGAGGAGGTCCAAGCGCGTTTGTGTGAGGCTCGTGCCACCCGTGCGGCCTGTGGGTACAACTCCGACTCTCCCGACTGAGAAGGTTGTACTTATAAGGATGTCAGTCGGCTTGTGTCTGGCCCGTGGTTTAATGAGGTTTACCATGATGACCAGAACGGGGGGCGAGCAGATGGCGAGGATAAACCTGGCGAGGCCCCTTAGGACTTGTATGGATTTTGCGGTTTTTCTTCTCTTTTGTTTTGGGAATGTAATGGGAGCCCTTCGCGGGACTAAGTGTACATAATTTTTGTTATAGTGAAAGAGTTACGCTTGTGTTGCTTATCCTTTCGCATTGTTCTTTGCTTATACATTGTTTGTTAATGTCAGATAGGAACGACGATATCTCGTGATGGCTTTTGGCCCAAAAGGATGTAACTTTAGCCGTCGTTAAAGTGTTTATTCATCATCGTCGAGTGGGGTCGACAATTATTGGTGATGGCCTTTGGCCCATAAGGATGTAACTTTAACTGTCGTTGAAGTGTTTATCCATTATCGTTGAGCGAGGTCGACAATTATAAGGGATGGCCATTAGTCTAAAAGGATGCAACTTTAACTATCATTGAAGTGTTTATCCATCATCGTCGAGTGGGATCGACAATTGTTGGCGACGGCCTTTGGCCCAAAAGGATGTAACTTCAACTATCGTTGAAGTCTTTATCCGTCATCATCGAGCGGGATCGACAATTATTGGTGACGGCCATGGCCGCTTGCATAATGGAGAAGGTGGTCGAAGCCACTTACATAATGAAGAAGGTGGCCGTAGCCGCTTACATAATGGAGAAGGTAGTCGTAGCCGCTTACATAATGGAGAAGGTAACTAGACTAGTCCCTTTATTATACCGGACTAGAGAGACGTATCGACCGGCCGATATGATAAACCTGTTTCCATGCGCCCCTGGGTGTCTCCTTCGCCGCCTCGTTAAAAACTTCCCTGAGAAAACCCAATTGGGACAAAACTCGAGTAAGGGAAAAAGAGTACGACTCGTGAGATACCCTTCAAAAGTGGAAGTATTTCAGGTGGGCGACGTTCCAGTTGTTCTGGAGTATTTTTCCTTCCATTGTTTCCAACTAGAATGCCCCTTTGTTGCGTGTGCTATGATTTTATATGGCCCGCTCCAATTGGTGCCCAATTTCTCTTCGCTTGGGTCTTTTGACGCCAAAGTTTTTGCTTTGAGGATGTACTCCCCTACTTTGAGTGGTCGTATTTTGGCCTTTTTGTTGTAATACCTTTCGACTTGTTGCTTTTCAGCCGTTATTCTTATGTGGGCCATATCCCTTTTTCATCGGCTTCATCTAGGTCTTGAAGCCTACCCATGTCGTTGTCTGGTTCACTGATGTGTGATTATCTTAGGCTCGGTTCTCCAATTTTGACTGGTATAACTACATTAGTTTCGTAGACCAATGAGTACGGTGTTTCTCATGTGCTAGATTTGGGTGTTGTCTGGTATGACCAAAGTACTTCTTGTAGTAATTCGGGCTAGAGACCTTTAGATTCTTCGAGTTTCTTCTTCAGAATGTTCAGTATTATTTTGTTGGATGCTTTAGCTTGGCCGTTGGCGGCGGGATGATACGGCGTGGAGAGTATCTGTTTGATGCCCCATTTGTCACAAAATTCCATTATCTTTTTGCCGATGAATTGTGAGCCGTTGTCGCAACTGATTTCTTTGGGGATGCCGAAGCGGCATATGATGTTTTCCATATAAAGGCGATGACTTTTTGTTCACGTATTAGGGTGTACGCACTTGCTTTCACCCAGTTGGAGAAGTAGTCAACCAAAACTAACAGAAATTGTACCTTTTCTCACCTTGCTAGCAGGGGGCGATTATGTCCATTCCCCATTTGATGAAGGGCCAATGTGATGTTACTGAGTGTAGGGGCTCTCCCGATTGATGTATCATGGGGGCGTACTTTTGGCATTGTTTGCAACTGTGAACATACTCTGTTGTGTCCTTTTTCATTGTGGTCCAGTAATACCCGGTGGATAATGCAGCGGACAAGAGCGCGATTACCGGTGTGTGTGCCGCAGTGACCTTCATTTACCTCTTCGAGTACTTGCCTTGTCTGGTGCGGCCCTAAGCACTTAGCGAAGGGTCCGCCAAACGTTCTTTTGTACATATCGTGGTTGATTAGGCAGTATCGAGCGACCTGTACACGGAGATTTTTGGATGCCTTTTTGTCGAGTGGGAGTTTCCCGTCCTGCAAATAGGAGATAAACTGGTTGCGCCAGTTCCAATTCAGATTTAAAGAGAGTACCTCAGTGTGATCTATGGCTGAATGGAGTAGGGTGACTATGTTTCCCTTATTGATGTTCTTGGTGGTTGCGGCAAAATTAGCTAGGCCGTCTGCATCGACGTTCTGTGCCCTTGGGATTTTCTCTAGGCGGCATTCATCGAATTCGAGCATCAACTTGTGGATTTTTGACTGATATTTCTGCAGCCCATGTTCCTTAATCTGGTAAGTCCCGGTGATCTGGTTTACCACGAGTTGAGAATCGCAATGGAGGATGAATCATCGAGCCCTGTATTTGATGGCTAACTTCATACATGCAATAACTGCCTCATACTAGGCCTCACTATTAGTCATCTCGGGGCATCGTATGGACTGGAAAATTATTTCGAATGTGGGGACCTCGAGTACGAGTCCCAGTCCCAATCCCGAGGCGTTAGAAGCGCCGACAGTGTAGAGGGTCCAGACGTCGGCACCAGGTGTGGCACGAGTGGCCTCTAGTTCTCCTTCCGGCAAAATCTTTGTACTAAAATCGGCGACAAAATCTACAAGTACCTGCGACTTGATGGAATTTCTTGGGTGGTAAGATATCCCGTGCTTGTTGAGCTCTATGGACCATCTGGCGATCCTTCCCGACAATTCGGGTTTGTGTAGGATGCTCCGCAGGGGGAACGTCATTACAACTCTTATAGGGTGGCACTGAAAGTAAGGTCTAAGCTTTCTTGAAGCTATGACCAGTGCTAGGGCAAGCTTCTCGAGGTGTGGATACCGTATTTCAGCGTCCACTAGGGTTTTGCTGATATAGAAAATAGTAGATTACATACCTTTATTTTTGCGAACTGGGACTGGGCTGACAGCGACTTAGGACACCATCAGATATACAAGCAAGGGTTCGCCTTGACTAGCAATGGTGGCGAAGACAAGTATTCTTTTAATTTTTTCAAAGCCTCAGCGTATTCCTCATTCTATTGTGGCCCGCGATCTTTTCTTAGTACGTTAAAAAATTTATGGTAGCTGTCGTAGGATCGCGAGATAAACCTGGATAGGGCATCTATTCGCCTTGTCATTTTTTGTACCTATTTTTTGCTGTTCAAAGTCTCATGTATCACATATATTGCCTTGATCTGGTCCGGGTTGACTTCGATACCTTGTTGTGATACGAAGAACCCTAAGAACTTCCTTGATGCTACACTGAAGGCGCACTATCTCGAAAGATTGTGGTCTTCTTTGTTTGCTAATTTTACCAGCATGTCGTCGATGTAGACCTCCATGGTCTTGCCAAGTTGTTCCTTAAACATTCTGGTGACCAGTCTCTGATATGTTGCCCCTTCATTTTTGATTCCGAACGGTATCACTTTGTAGCAGTACGTCCTTGATGGGTGATGAATGTTTTTTTCTCTTGGTCCTTTTCGGCCACCATGATTTGGTTGTAGCCGGAGTAGGCATCCAAAAAGCTTAGCAGCTCATGTCCCGCTGTGGCATCGATCAACTGGTCGATGTGGGGTAATAGGAATGAGTCTTTTGGGCATGCTTTGTTGAGGTCAGTGAAATCAACGCACATAATCCATTTCGCGTTTTTCTTCTTCACCATCACGACGTTGGCAACCCATTGGGGATATTTTGATTCCCTTATGGACCCGTTAGCCAGTAGCTTATCTACCTCTTCATCGATGGCCTCGTTGATTATAGCGTTGAACTTCCTTCTGACTTGTCGTATGGGTGGATATAGTGGGTCGACGTTCATTTTGTGGGTGGCGATGTCTCTTGGTATTCCCGGCATATCGAAATGAGAAAAAGCAAAAAGATTTATATGGTTAGTAAGTAATTCATAGTACTTACGTGAATCGCAGAGGTTGTGTCCGATATAGGCTTTTTTCATATGGTTGGTGTTATCCAGTTGCACCGGGTCGAGATCCTCAATCATCGCTTTGCAGGCTTCTATGATATCCGAAACATTTATGGCGTCCATTTTCAGGTTGACCTTAGTCCCCGACACGGCTGATTGATATTCCTCCGTACTAGCACCTCTCAATTGTTTGGTGTATGAGCAGTCTTGAGCGATTCGGTAGCACTCTTGTGTTGTGCGCGACTCACCCCGAATGCTAAACACTCCCCAAGGGGTGGGGAACTTGATCACTTGGTAGAAGCTTGAGGGGACTGCTCTCATGGCGTGTATCCATAGTCGTCCTATGATGGTGTTGTAGGCTGTTTCCTGGTTCATGACGTGGAAAGTGGTTTCCAGCGTAACTCCCCCTGCTAAAATTGGCAATGATACCTCCCCAGAGGTTCGTTCCACTGCATTGTTAAAACCGGTTAGTGTTATGCAGTGTGGTATTATCTTATCTTCGACTCTCATTTGAGTGAGGACTCTTGGATGGATAATACAAGTGTCGCTTCCATCATCAACCATGATCCTCTTAACATCAGTGTCAGCAATACGTAAAGTTATGACTAAAGCATCATAGTGAGGAAAAGACAAACCGTCAGCATCAGACTTATCAAAGGTAATACTTTCTTCGAAGTCGTCATACCATTCGTGGGCGATAGTTCGCTTTAATTTGTGTGAGGTGGTGAATTTTTCATGATTGATCGTTGAATCATCGCCTCCTTCGACGATCATATTGATGATGCGTGTTGGCGAAGGTGGCTTTGGCGGTCCCTGAGGTTGTTACCTTTCCTTTATCGCTAAGCATATCCCTCAGGTATCCTTAGTTCATCATTCTGACTACCTCCTGTCGTAACCCTATGCAGTCTTCGGTTTTGTGCCCTCGTTCCTGGTAAAACTCACATAGGACATTTGATTTCCTTGTGGCGGGGACTAATTTCATCTTCTGCGGCCATTGTACGTTGGTTCCCAGCTTCTCCAGTGCGTACACTATTTATGAGGGTCACGCAAAAGTTATCGGCAGATAATAAAGGGGGCATACGTCATTCGTTATGGAGTGGAACGACATGTCACTGCAGTGCTTCTGTGTGTCTATGTGGTGGTGGATGCGAGGCTTTGGTGTAGGGCTGGTGCCTTTCTTTGTTGAAATGTGAGGATTGTTCCCATCGGCCTTCGCTACGTCAGTCCTTCTTGCTTTTGACTGTATCATCATGAGCCGTTGGGTTAGTGCGTTGAGATCATCCTCGTCCGCTCGTACCTCGGCAGAGTAGGCATCGTGAATCTCCTCTCATGTGGTAGAGGGATACTTCATGAGTCGGCTCAGCAGCTTTTTGGTTGCTCTCGAACCATCTCTGCTCAGCCCGTTTTGGAAGGCTGCTACTGCCATGCCGTTCGATATATTCGATAGGCTCATCCTCACTCTGTTGAATCTGGCCAAGAAGTCCTTAAGTCCCTCACCTGCGGTTTGCCAGACGGCAAAGATATCGTTGACCCGGGCCTCAGCTTTCTTTGCTCCTGCATGGGCCGCGGCAAATTTATCCGCCATTTTTTCGAATGTCGATATCATTCTAGCTGGCAGCTACGAGTACCACGTTAACGCCCCTTCCGTTAACATTTCCCCAAACTTTTTCAGCAGTATGGATGGTACTTGTTCCTTTGACAGATCATTACCTTTCACAATGGTCGCATAGTGGATTAGGTGGTTTTCGAAGTCGGTTGTCCCATTATATATCCTTAAATAAGGCGGCATTTTGAAGGTTTTTGGGATCAAATGAGGTGCAGCTTCTTTGTTGTAGGTCTGTTCAACGAATTTTCCCACGTCGCGCTTTGGTATTAACTAGGGGCGAAGGGAATTTTGTCCACCCTTTCTTGATGCTCTTTTATTTGATCTCGAAGTGCCTTATTTTTGCTTTCCATTTCTTCCATTTTCTTTAGGATGGCTCCAAGTATGCCATCGCTGGTCTGGTCATTGGAGTGGTTGTTGTTTGTTCGTACAGTATCGTGTTCGCTGGTGGTAGCGATATCAGTCGTCACTGGGTTCTTAGCATTATTTTAGGGCGATTTCTCGAGTAAGCTGCCTAGGGTGTTCATCAACCATTCTTTTAGTAGTTTCTGACCACTGGGGTGGGGTTTCTTTGACCACAGATGTGAAAGCTCCTTTTTCATGCAAGATCGTCAGATCTTCAGATGGAGAGGGTGAGATTTCTCCCTCTTTAATGCTGCCAGATGTTGTGCTCAAAATGTTTTCTCCACATATACTTCGTTGAGGGGGGCAATGAGGTTGGCTGTTACACCGGCTATTGCTCTCAATCTTGCGTCATTTTTTGCTATTTTTGGTATTGATAGGATGTTAAGGAAGGTGGTTTATTCTTGAGATTTCTAGGTGCAAACTATGATTTCGACTGCCGAAATTCCTACAGACGACGCCAAATTGTTTGCATCGAAAGTGAATGAATACTTAGCAAGCAAATACAATCAAAAACAGATCAAAGGTAAATCGTAATCGAATATAATCAGGCCTAGAAATGTATATAATATCCTTTATTGCTTTTTCTGTATCGAGTGTTCCAGAGAGTACTAATGTAGAGAGAGAGAGAGATTGAGAGAGTTTCTCTTGGAAAAAGGATCTGCCTTTACAACATTGGCATCCTCCTTTATATAAAAGGAGGATCTCCTCGAGATAATAAAGCAAAATAATATAATAATAGGTCGTGCGTCATCGAGGGAACGACGAGACTTGTTAACGTGCTTTTGCTTCGACGTTCTGGGGGCGTACCCTCAATACGACTATTGTTTAGCCCAAGGTCGTGGTCATAGCAAGGAGAAGAATTTGACCTTATACAGACTCAAAGACTCCACAATTACATCGAGCTTTCCTTTGTCAATACATAAATTCAGGCTACTTGAAGTTCCTAAATGAAGAGATTATAATAAGATGGCAGAGTGGAATATATCGTAGTGTGATATTTAAGTTGTATTTGATTTCATAACTTGTTAGATTCGATAGTTCTTAGGGACAATAGATAGGAGGTTGAACACTAGGGTGGCAAAATGGTTCAAAGGAAACAGTTAACCACCCATATTATCCACTAAAAAGTGGGTTGGATAATAAAATTTTTAAAAAGGGATTTTTACATTCCTATGCCACATATGAAACCTTATTACCCTCAATGTTTAAGGTTTGATTTAATTACAAACTCGTATACCAAATTACCAATCATGTACCATACTTAATTAAGTGTCTAATTAATGGGCAATTTTTACTCCTTAATTAAAGGAATCCATATATCCCACATTTTTCTATCCCCATAATTCCTAAGATATTCTCAACCGCAAGATATTCAAGCATGTTAGTTATTTAGTTCCATATCTTCCAATGGCCGATGTTAACTTAGCCTTGTTAAGAAGTTTGAAGCAAAGAAGGCATTTAACCCAAAGATTTGATTTACAGTTCGAAGCAAGATATTTTCTTCTTTCTTGTTTCTCCATCTTTTCTTGTTTTTGTTTCTGTACGTCTTAGTTATTAGTAGCTATATTATGGATCTTGAAACCCTTTTTTTTTATTTGGGATTTTTAAATTCCTATGCCACATAGGAAACCTTTTGTAGTAAATATTTTTTTTCAATATAAATTGTAGTATGAATATAGTAATTTTGTAGATACTCTTAAAAATAATATAGCTTTATACAATACTTAATAATTTGTAGTTTATTTATAGTTTTTTTGAAGAAATTTTGTAGGTCAAGAGAAAATTTTATAGTCAATATTTTTTTTCCAACATACAACATAGTTTAATTGTAGTATAAATGTAGTAATTTTGTAGATACCCTTAAAAATAATACAGCTTTATACAATACTAAAACTGATTTGTAGTTTATTTATAGTTTTTTCTAGAAATTTTATAGATGAATAGAAAATTTTATAGTCAACATTTTTTTTCCAACATAGATCGTAGTTTAATTGTAGTATAAATATATGAATTTTATAGATACCCTTAAAAATAATACTGCTTTATACATAGTTAAACTAATTTATAGTTTATTTATAGATAAATATAGGAATTTTATAGATATTAACATAAAATCACACTTCCTCTTCTCCATTCCTGTGACGACCCAAAGGGTCATCACTTATTTTATTAATAATTTCGAGCTTCTGAGGCCTTGAAAACCTCATTATATGTTGCCTCGATTTACGTGCACGATCCGAGCATGTAGCCGGAAAGATTTTGTGATAGAAAATATGAATTCTATGAGAAATTTGAATAAAAATGATATTAATATTGATATGGTTGACTTCGGTCAACATTTTTGGTAAACGGATCCGGACTCGAGATTGGATGGTCCCGAGAGGTCCGTAGAAAAATATGGGACTTGGACATGTGTCCGGAGTCGAATTCTGAGGCCTAGAGCCCAAGTTATGAATTTTTATGTGAAATTGTCTTTGATGCAATTATTAAAGGAAATAAATTGATAGACATTGGTATCGGGCTCGTATTTTGGTTCCGACGCCCGGTACAAGTCTTAAATATTATATATGTGATTTCTGTAAAGTTTGGTGACATTTGGATGTCGTTTGAGATGTTTTGGACCTTGAGTTCCAAGTTAAGAAGTTTTGAAACTCAAAAGTATGAAAATCATGAGTTTGAGGCTCGATTTGATTAAAACGAAGTGATATTGGCGATATGATCGCACGAACAAGTCCATAATGTGTTTTTGAGGTTGTGTACATGTTTGGTTTGGAGCCCGGAGGGCTCGGTTAAAGATTTGATAGGCCGTTGGATGAAATTCTGAATTTTGAACTGCTGGTTTTTTTCACCCAACTGTTGGCTTCGCAATTGCGAAGAATTTCTCGCAATTGCGAAGGGGACAGTGTAAGGCAAGGCTCGCAAATGCGAACAATTGATCGCAAATGCGAAGCCAGCCTTGTTCGCAAATGCGAACAATTGTTCGCATTTGCGAAGGTCCCCAGTGCTGCCTTGGTTCGCAAATGCGAACCATTGTTCGCAAATGCGAACGTCTCAGTGACTGCCTTGGTTCGCAAATGCGAACAATGCCTTGTGCAGCATGTGTTCGCAAATGCGAACATTAGTTCGCAAATGCGAACAAATGTTCGCAAATGCGAACTTTACACCCTTAGCTTATTTTTCAAACTCCAGAAATTGGTCGGGGTTCGCAATTGCGAACCCATGTTCGCAAATGCGAACACGAGACCTGAAAACACGGATTTCAGTCATTTCTTCACATTTTTACAAAACCAAAACACCCATTTGCGATTCTTCAAGGATTTCTTCTTCATCAAATCGATTGTAAGTCACTTTTTACTTAATTCTTTCAATTCCTAACATCATTAAACATGTTTTTCATTAGAAATCAAATGTTTTCATGGTAAAATTCTTGTTTTTGTTAGAAAATAGGGTTTTTCATAAATTGGGAATTGGACCTCGAATTGAGGTCCGATTTTGAAACAAATCATATATATGAACTCGTGGGGGAATGGGTAACCGGATTTTGGTCCTAACCCCGAATTCCGACCATGTGGGCCCGGGGTTGAAATTTACTATTCATGGCAGAATGTTGTAAAAGTGTTATTTGGTATTAAGAATTAGTTTGTGGAGTAGAATTGATGATATTAAATCAATTGTGTATAGATACGGTCGAATTGGAGCCAAATTGAAAGAAAAGACATATCCACGGATTGAATTGTTCATAAGCACTCGAGGTAAGTGTTTGTTCTATCCTAGCTTGAGGGAATAGGATTATGTGTTATGTGTTATGTGATCGAGTGCGGTGTATGGGCTGTGGTGACGAGCATCCATACACTGGCGTCTAGTATGACCGTGAGTCTTTGGGAAAATGATTATTTGAGATATATTACATATGAATTGTTATTGTTCTTCCTTGTTAGGACTTGTTGTGAAGAAAATTATTGGTTGCCCTTGATGGGACGGTTTATGAATTACTGTTTCTTTCTTTGCCCTTAACTGTGATTGTTATGTGGGTGAGAAAGAGAGATAATGCACGAAGGGTGATGTCGTGCCATGTTTATTATTGATTATGCACGAAGGATCATGCCGTGCCATGTTTATTATTGATTATGCACGAAGGATCATGCCGTGCCATGTTTATTATTGATTATGCACGAAGGATCATGCCGTGCCATGTTTATTATTGATTATGCACGAAGGATCATGCCGTGCCATGTTTATTATTGATTATGCACGAAGGATCATGCCGTGTCCTATTATTGAACCATGTACGAAGGATCATGCCGTACTATGGATGTGAGGATGAGAGTAAAAGCACGAAGGGTGATGCCGTGCAACTGCTTGCTATTCCTTGAATTGATATTATTTGTGTTTACATTACACATTGTTTTTCCTTGTGAAATTATTAACTGTGGTTAATTGTTGAATTCTTTAAGATATTCCTTATTGTGTTAATACTTGATTATTTCTTGTTATTTTGTGGTACACATATATATATTGAATTGCACAGATTTATGTGAGTGTCTGGTCCTAGGCTTGTCACTACTTCTCCGGGATAGGCCAGGCACTTACCAGCACATGGGGTCGGTTGTGCTGATGCTACACTTCTGTGCGTTTTTGCACAGGTCCAGGTTACGATCAGGAGCAGCAGCAGCAGCAGTAAATAGATTGCGTGGGAGTTGATTTCATTTGAGACCGAGGTAGCTTGCAGACGTTCGCAGGCCCGGCGTCTCTTTCTTTATTTATGTTTATAGCTGTAGTCTCATTATTCCGAGACGAACAGAATTATGTTATATTTTCTTCGGACTTTTATGTGTAGTATTCCATAGTAGTTTGTGAGTTGGTGACTCCAAGTCTTGGGTAGAGGATTTCAGTATGATTTTTACCTCGTGATTTATTATTTCCATTTCGATAAAGTATTTCGTATTTATTTAATTAAAATTGTGTCAGAAACAGGATCGTACGAATACAGTGGCTTGCCTAGCTACCACGAGTAGGCGCCATCACGATCCCGATATTGGGGGAAAAATCCGGGTCGTGACAAGTTGGTATCAGAGCTCTAGGTTACATAGGTCTCACCACTCACGAACAAGCTTAGTAGAGTTTGAGAGGTAGGTACGGAGACGTCCGTACTTGTCCTTCAGAGTCTATTGAGTTAGGAAAAAGTCTCTCATTTGTTCTTTCTTGTCGTGCTACTTGATCCTCAATTACCGATTGAATTTCTATTCTGTCCTTTCGAGATGGTAAGGACACGCACTTCTTCGTCCGCTGACCAGCAGCCTGAGCCCCAGACAGCTCCTGTGAGGGGCAGGGGTCGAGGCCGTATCAGAGGCCGTGGTAGGGGTAGAGCTCAGCCCCAGGCAGCTACCCCGGAGGTGGAGCCCCATATTGAGATTGACGAGGAGGTTCCGATTCCAGCAGCTCCAGTGGGCCCAGCTCAGGTCCCAGGAGAGGCTTTAATTACCCCAGATCTCCGGGATGCCTTGATCAGAATAGCGGGATTCATGGACAGCATTACCAGAGCGGGTTTATTATCAGTTGCCCCAGCTACTTCTCAGGCTGGAGGAGGGGCCCAGACTCCTATTGCTCATACTCCGGAGCCAGTAGCTCCTCAGCCTCAAGCACCAGTAATTCAGCCAGCTGTGGCCACTCGATCCGGTACCACCACGCTCATGCGGCGATGGAGCGGCCACGACTTCGATTCGTTATGGAGGCTTGATCGGTTCTCCAAGCTATTTACCACTACTTTCGGTGGAACCGCATCAGAGGATCCTCAGGATTTCTTATTCAGTTGCCATGAGATTCTCAAGACTATGGGGATCGTGGAGACAAACGGAGTTGATTTTTGTACTTTCAGACTTGCGGGATCCGCCAAGACTTGGTGGAGAGATTATTGCCTGACTCGACCAACAGGGTCCCCAGCTCTATCATGGGACCAATTTGCGGAACTATTTATGGAGAAGTTTCTCCCTACTACTCAGCGGGATTTACTTCGGAGGCAGTTTGAGCGCCTCCATCAGGGCACTATGACAGTTACACAGTATGAGACGAGATTTATCGACTTGGCTCGTCATGCAGTGGTGATACTTCCCACTGAGCGGGAGAGGGTCCGCAAGTTTATAGATGGGCTTAATCAGCCGATTAGACTCCAGATGGCTATGGGCGTGGGGAGTGACATATCATTTCAGGAGGCAGCCAATGCAGCACGCAGGGTTGAGATGGCTCTTGCTAGGTGAGGCGGTTATTCTTCAGATAAGAGGCCTCGTCATTCAGGCAGGTTTGGTGGTTCTTCCTCTGGTAGCAGAGAATCCTTTGATAGAGGCCAGTCCTCCAGGCCTTTTCATTCCGCCCTTCAGGCTTCACAGGGTGGATCAGGTGATCGTGGTTCTCGGGGGTATTATTCAGACCAGTCTCCTATTAGTGCTCAGCCTCTTCAGAGCGTTCGTGGAGGCCATTCAGGTCGTCAGGGCCAGCAGCCCTATCAGTCTAAGAGTTGCTACGGTTGTGGCGACCCAGGTCATTTTATCAGGAATTGCCCTATAGCAGCGGGCAATTCTCAGCAGCGAGGTCCTCGTCCTATGATTCAGGCCCCAGCTGACCCTCAGCCTGCCCAGCCAGCCAGGAGGCGGGGGTAGAGATTATAGAGGTGGAGGTCGAGACCGTAGAGGTGGAGACCGTACAGCGAGAGGTAGAGGTCAGCCAGTTGATGGTCGTCCCAGAGACGCAGCTCAGAGGGGAGGTGCAGATCCCCGATTCTATGCTTTACCAGCCAGGCCAGAGGCAGAGGCATCAGATGCTGTGATTACAGGTACTATTCTTGTGTGTGACAGAGGTGCTTCAGTATTATTTGACCCCGGATCTACCTATTCCTATGTGTCTTCCTACTTTGCACCGTATTTGGCTGTGCCCAGCTATGCTCTGGATATTCCAGTTTATGTGGCTACGCCAATGGGTGACTCTATTGTAGTCGATCGGGTGCATCGTTCGTGCGTAGTTATATTTGGGGGTCTTGAGACCCGTGTTGATCTGTTGCTCTTGGATATGGTAGATTTTGATGTCATATTGGGGATGGACTGGTTGTCCCCATACCATGCTATTCTTGATTGTCATGCTAAGACTGTCACCTTAGCCTTGCCTGAATCACCCCGATTAGAGTGGAAGGGTACCTCAAGCCACTCCGTTCGCACTGTTATTTCTTATGTTAAGGCTCGACGTATGGTCGAGAAGGGGTGTCTAGCTTATTTGGCTTATGTTCGTGATTCCAGCGCAGAAGTTCCTTCCATTGATTCAGTTCCTATTGCACGGGAGTTTCCTGAGGTTTTTCCTTCAGACCTGCCGGGCATGCCACCCGACGAGGATATTGACTTCGGTATTGATTGGCACCGGGCACTCGACCCATCTCTATTCCACCCTATCGTATGGCCCCGCGGAGTTAAATGAGTTGAAGGATCGGTTACAGGAGTTATTAGAAGTGGTTTTATCAGGCCCAGTGTTTCCCCCTAGGGAGCACCCGTATTATTTGTAAAGAAGAAGGATGGCTCGATGCGGATGTGTATTGATTACCGGCAGTTAAACAAGGTAACTATCAAAAATAAATATCCACTGCCGAGGATTGATGATTTGTTTGACCAGCTCCAGGGAGCGAGGGTATTTTCTAAGATAGACTTGAGGTCAGGCTACCATCAGCTGAAGATCAGGGCGGCTGACATTCCTAAGACGACCTTTCGCTCTAGATATGGGCATTATGAGTTCTTGGTCATGTCCTTCGGGTTGACCAATGCCCCAGCAGCATTCATGGAGTTGATGAATCGGGTATTCAGGCCTTACTTAGATCCGTTCGTGATAGTCTTCATAGATGACATCCTGGTGTACTCCCGCAGCCAGGAAGAGCACGAGCAACACCTCAGAGTGGTTCTTCAGACTCTGAAAGATAATCAGCTATATGCCAAATTTTCTAAATGTGAGTTCTGGCTGAGTTCGGTAACATTTCTGGGTCACATTGTATCAGTGGAAGGTATTCAGTAGACCCAAAGAAGATTGAGGCAGTCCAGAATTGGCCTCGACCAGCTTCAGTGACCGAGATACGGAGTTTCTTGGGATTAGGAAGTTACTACCGTCGTTTTGTAGAGGGTTTTCTTCATTGCGCCCGATGACCAGTGTTGACCCGCAGGGTGTCCGGTTCGGTGGTCGAGGAGTGCGAGGCGAGCTTTCGAAGCTCAAGACGACCTCGACCACCGCACCAGATGTCAGTACTACCTACGTGTACGAGGCCTTATACAGCTTATCGTGACGCATCTCGTACAGGGCTTGGAGCGGTATTGATGCGGAGATGGTAAGGTTATCGCTTATGCTTCGAGGCGATTAAAGATACATGAGAAGAATTATCCAGTTCTCATGATCTTGAGTTAGCAACAGTGGTTCATGCCTTAAAAATCTGGAGGCATTATCTTTATGGTGTGACGTGTGAGGTGTACACTGATCACAAAAGCCTACAGTACTTGTTCAAGGAGAAGGAGTTGAATCTACGACAGTGGAGATGGTTAGAGTTGCTAAAAGACTATGATGTTACTATCTTATATCACCCAGGTAAGGCCAATGTGGTGGCCGATGCATTGAGTAGAAAGTATGCCGGCATGGGTAGTCTTGCATATATTCCGGTCAATCAGAGACCATTAGCTCTAGATGTCCAGGCCTTAGCCAACCGGTTCGTGAGATTAGACATTTCTAAGCCTAGCAGGGTGTTAGCCTGCACGGTCGCTCGTTCTTCTTTATTAGAGCGTATCCGTGAGAGGCAATTTGATGATCCTCATTTGCGTGAGTTGAGAGATACAGTACAGCGGGGAGGTGCCACACAGGTAAATCTAGATGATGATGGGGTATTGAAATTGCAGGGGCGAGTTTGTGTGCCCAATGTCGAAGGGATTCGAGAGTTGATCTTAGCAGAGGCCCACAGTTCGCGGTATTCTATTCACCCAGGCGCCGCGAAGATGTACCAGGACTTACGGCAACACTATTGGTGGCGCAGAACGAAGAAAGATATCGTTGCGTATGTCGCTCGGTGTCTAAATTGTCAGCAGGTGAAATATGAGCACCAGAGACCTGGTGGTGTATTCCGGAGGATTGAAATTCCCGAGTGGAAATGGGAGCGGATCACTATGGACTTCGTTACTGGACTTCCTTTGACTCGGAGGAAATTTGATGCAATTTGGGTCATTGTTGAAAGGCTGACCAAGTCAGCACACTTTATTCCAATATCCGTCTCCTACTCGTCGGAGAGGTTAGCGGAGATTTACATTAGGGAGATTGTTCGTCTCCATGGGGTGCCGGTATCTATTATCTCTGATCGGGTACGCAGTTTACCTCGTGGTTCGGGAGAGTCGGTTCAGCGAGAATTAGGCACCCGGGTGTTCGGCTGAGTACAGCATTTCATCCTCGGACGGATGGCCGGTCCGAGAGGACTATTCGTATTCTCGAAGACATGCTTCGAGCCTCGTGTTATTGATTTCGGAGGCTCGTGGGACCGGTTCCGCCATTAGCGGAGTTCGCCTACAATAACAAGCTACCAATCTAGCATCCGGATGGCCCCGTACGAGGCGTTGTATGGTAGGCGATGTCGATCACCGCTTGGATGGTTTGAACCGGGAGAGGCTCGGTTGTTAGGTACGTACTTAGTTCGGGAGGCCTTGGATAAGGTCAAGACTATTCGAGAGAGATTGCGTTCAGCTCAGTCCAGGCAAAAGACTTACGCGGATCGTAAGGTTCGAGATGTAGATTTCATGGTCGGTGAACGAGTATTGCTCCGAGTGTCGCCTATGAAGGGCGTGATGAGGTTTGGGAAGAAGGGCAAGCTCAGCCCTAGGTATATTGGCCCATTTGAGATTCTAGACAGAGTGGGAGGGGTGGCTTACGGATTAGCTTTGCCGCCTAGCTTATCAGCCGTGCATCCAGTTTTTCATGTATCTATGCTTCGGAGATACCACGGCGATCCCACACATGTGTTAGACTTCAGTACTGTCCAATTGGACAATGATCTATCCTACGAGGAGGAGCGGTGGCTATTCTAGACCGGCAGGTTCGACAGCTGAGGTCGAAGAGTTATCCTTCTGTGCGTGTTCAGTGGAGAGGTTAGCCTCCTGAGGCATCGACCTGGGAGTCCGAGTCTGATATGCGGAGCCGTTACCCACACTTGTTTCCTGACTCAGGTACTTCTTCTTTTGTCCGTTCGAGGACGAACGGTTGTTTTAGAGGTGGAGATTGTGACGACCCAAAGGGTCATCACTTATTTTATTAATAATTTCGAGCTTCCGAGGCCTTGAAAACCTCATTATATGTTGCCTCGATTTACGTGCACGATCCGAGCATGTAGCCGGAAAGATTTTGTGATAGAAAATATGAATTCTATGAGAAATTTGAATAAAAATGATATTAATATTGATATGGTTGACTTCGGTCAACATTTTTGGTAAACGGATCCGGACCCGAGAGTGGATGGTCCCGAGAGGTCCGTAGAAAAATATGGGACTTGGACATGTGTCCGGAGTCGAATTCTGAGGCCTAGAGCCCAAGTTATGAATTTTTATGTGAAATTGTTTTTGATGCAATTATTAAAGGAAATAAATTAATAGACCTTGGTATCGGGCTCGTATTTTGGTTCCGACGCCCGGTACAAGTCTTAAATATTATATATGTGATTTCAGTAAAGTTTGGTGACATTTGGATGTCGTTTGAGATGTTTTGGACCTTGAGTTCCAAGTTAAGAAGTTTTGAAAATCAAAAGTATGAAAATCATGAGTTTGAGGCTCGATTTGATTAAAACGAAGTGATATTGGCGATATGATCGCACGAACAAGTCCATAATGTGTTTTTGAGGTTGTGTACATGTTTGGTTTGGAGCCCGGAGGGCTCGGGTAAAGATTTGATAGGCCGTTGGATGAAATTCTGAATTTTGAACTGCTGGTTTTTTTCACCCAGCTGTTGGCTTCGCAATTGCGAAGAATTTCTCGCAATTGCGAAGGGAACAGTGTAAGGCAAGGCTCGCAAATGCGAACAATTGATCGCAAATGCGAAGCCAGCCTTGTTCGCAAATGCGAACAATTGTTCGCATTTGCGAAGGTCCCCAGTGCTGCCTTGGTTCGCAAATGCGAACCATTGTTCGCAAATGCGAACGTCCCAGTGACTGCCTTGGTTCGCAAATGCGAACCATTGTTCGCAAATGCGAACAATGCCTTGTAAAGCATGTGTTCGCAAATGCGAACATTAGTTCGCAAATGCGAACAAATGTTCGCAAATGCGAACTTTCCACCCTTAGCTTATTTTTCAAACTCCAGAAATTGGTCGGGGTTCGCAATTGCGAACCCATGTTCGCAAATGCGAACACAGAGACCTGAAAAACACGGATTTCAGTCATTTCTTCACATTTTTACAAAACCAAAACACCCATTTGCGATTCTTCAAGGATTTCTTCTTCATCAAATCGATTGTAAGTCACTTTTTACTTAATTCTTTCAATTCCTAACATCATTAAACATGTTTTTCATTAGAAATCAAATGTTTTCATGGTAAAATTCTTGTTTTTGTTAGAAAATAGGGTTTTTCATAAATTGGGGAATTGGACCTCGAATTGAGGTCCGATTTTGAAACAAATCATATATATGAACTCGTGGGGGAATGGGTAACCGGATTTTGGTCCTAACCCCGAATTCCGACCATGTGGGCCCGGGGTTGAAATTTACTATTCATGGCAGAATGTTGTAAAAGTGTTATTTGGTATTAAGAATTAGTTTGTGGAGTAGAATTGATGATATTAAATCAATTGTGTATAGATACGGTCGAATTGGAGCCAAATTGAAAGAAAAGACATATCCACGGATTGAATTGTTCATAAGCACTCGAGGTAAGTGTTTGTTCTATCCTAGCTTGAGGGAATAGGATTATGTGTTATGTGTTATGTGATCGAGTGCGGTGTATGGGCTGTGGTGACGAGCATCCATACATTGGCGTCTAGTATGACCGTGAGTCATTGGGAAAATGATTATTTGAGATATATTACAGATGAATTGTTATTGTTCTTCCTTGTTAGGACTTGTTGTGAAGAAAATTATTGGTTGCCCTTGATGGGACGGTTTATGAATTACTGTTTCTTTCTTTGCCCTTAACTGTGATTGTTATGTGGGTGAGAAAGAGAGATAATGCACGAAGGGTGATGCCGTGCCATGTTTATTATTGATTATGCACGAAGGATCATGCCGTGCCATGTTTATTATTGATTATGCACGAAGGATCATGCCGTGCCATGTTTATTATTGATTATGCACGAAGGATCATGCCGTGCCATGTTTATTATTGATTATGCACGAAGGATCATGCCGTGCCATGTTTATTATTGATTATGCACGAAGGATCATGCCGTGCCCTATTATTGAACCATGTACGAAGGATCATGCCGTACTATGGATGTGAGGATGAGAGTAAAAGCACGAAGGGTGAGGCCGTGCAACTGTTTGCTATTCCTTGAATTGATATTATTTGTGTTTACATTACACATTGTTTTTCCTTGTGAAATTATTAACTGTGGTTAATTGTTGAATTCTTTAAGATATTCCTTATTGTGTTAATACTTGATTATTTCTTGTTATTTTGTGGTACACATATATATATTGAATTGCACAGGTTTATGTGAGTGTCTGGTCCTAGGCTTGTCACTACTTCGCCGGGATAGGCCGGGCACTTACCGGCACATGGGGTCGGTTTTGCTAATACTACACTTCTGTGCATTTTTGCACAGGTCTAGGTTTTGAGCAGCAGTAGCAGCAGTAGGTCGGTAGCAGGATTTTCATACCCCCGAGACTGAGGTAGCTTGCAGGCGTTCGCAGGCCCGGCGTCTCTTTCTCTATTTATGTTATAGATGTAGTCTCATTATTCCGAGACGAACAGAATTATGTTATATTTTCTTCAGACTCTTATGTGTAGTATTCCATAGTAGTTTGTGAGTTGGTGACTCCAAGTCTTGGGTAGAGGATTTCAGTATGATTTTTACAGTGTGATTTATCATTTTCATTTCGATAAAGTATTCCGCATTTATTTAATTAAAATTATGTCAGAAACAGGATTGTACGAATTCAGTGGCTTGCCTAACTACCACGAGTAGGCGCCATCACGATCCCGATATTGGGGGAAAAATCCGGGTCGTGACAATTCCTTCTTCTTCTCCAAAAATAAGAGATGAAACCCGTTTTTTATAATCAGATTTTCTCATTCAATTGTAACATGATTGGGATTTTGAACATGATTGAGTGTTGTTCCTGAGGTATTGTTCTATATTTTATTTTTTATTTTTTATTTGTGTATTGAGAAAAAAAAAAGATGAAGAACATATTTGATTTCAGTTTGTTGAAGCTTTTAGTCTTTTTTTTTTTGAATTACGGAAAAAATTCGGGAGAGATCACATAAAGGATTTCCGTTCAAATTTGAACTGGAGATCGCTAAATCAATTAGGATTTTCTTTTCCTGATTTTTAGCGCGCCATATTAGAAAGATTCAGCTACTATTAATTACTACTTAATGAATGGTATAAAAATTATAGAAAAATGTTCACAGGGCAGGTAATTTAGATATTATGCACATATTTGGTAATAAAATTTCATATATGGTATAGATAGGAAAAAATCCCTTTTAAAAATGGGTCAAATATGGATAAGAACCATATTATCCATTCAAAAAATGGATAACCAATGGGTCTAACTTTTACATTTGTAAAGCCTCAAATTGAGGGTTCCTCAAGTTAGGGAGACTAAAAATTCTCACAAAAGTGATTATATACAAGAAGTTATGGATAATATTATTCGCCGGTTAACCTATTTTTTATCCGTATTAAATATGGGTTGGGTTGGATAATTGATCATTTTCTTATTACCCGTTTTTGATCCGAACTATATCCGACCTAAATCCCCCCGTTTGTCACTCCTATTGAACACTATGGATCCGAGTCCGAAACCTAAATGGCAACTTTTTTACCTCAAAATACATTTCTACATTTTTTTAAAAAAAAGTTATTTTTCTACCTAAAACGCAGTATAATATTGCGCTTTACTTTAAAGAAATTTTAGCCGTTAAAGTAAAGCGTAGTATAATACTGCATTTTACTATAGCGCAGTATTATACTGCGTCTTACACCTTAAATTTAAAACCCCACCCTTTCTTCCCCACGATAAAAATCATCTCCCCACCGTTAAAATATTTGAACACGGTCCCCCCTCCCCCCATTCTAAAAAAAAATTGAGTGGATCCCACTCGCTACACAAAAAGTGAAGATTGTAGGTTCGGCATACAATCCAAGCCTTCGATTGTGTGGTTTCCTCATTTCGGACTCAGACTTTTGTAAAAACATAAATCGAGGTACTGTGATTTAGTTTATGTCGAAACTCATATAATAATACATATTTGTTGTTTTGAATGTATTTTCACATTGTTTTGTATCCATTAAATTTGTATATTATTTTTATTCGGATTAAATTATAAGTGTTTAAAAAATAGTTAAAAGTTGAGAAATAATTTTTCTTGTTAATAAAAATGTTCCTAAATTTCTTTTATTGTTTTATATGTAATTTCGTGAATGTTAAGTTATTAAAATATGTTTGTTGTTTTTATTAAGTTTAAATTATTTATTTGCTTAAAGAATAGTGTCATTTTAGCATAGTAAAATATAGAACTTTTTTGCGTAGTATAATATAGATCATTTTAGCGTAGAATCTCTGTAGTTTAAGTATCTACTAACTACAAACTCTATCCAGTTACACTTTATAAAAATTAGTTATTTAATTTATAAAACAAACACACAAAACTAATAAAGTAATATACGTTGTCAAATTAAATATCGAGCGTAGAACTCATAGATATATACTCTGTCCAAAAAAATTAATTATTTAATTTATAAAACTAACAAAATTCCAAAAATATTAAAATTGACACACATAAAAATTCAGGATAGCTTGGTGCTACTAGTCCTCAAATGTCGAGCCTGGAACCTATAGAAATTTACTTTGTCCAATTAAATAATTAATTATTAATTATTATTTCTGAAATAAAATTTTAAAAATATTGAAATTACACACATAAGAATTCAAGATAGCTTGGTGCTATTGGGCCTCAAATATCGAGCGTGAAACCCATAGATATATACTTTGTCCATTTAAATAACTAAATATTTAATTTATAACACAAACGCACAATTAGTATTGTTTAATTTACAGTAGACGACATGGGCATGCCGTCTATGCATCCTGGACCTTTCTCAAATCAAATATTAGAGTTACAGGGCGATCATAGGTACGCCTACGTATGGAGGGAGAGCTAGTGGAGCAGACTCTTCGCTTTAGAGAGTGGATGACGTATGGTACTTTATGAGGGAGAGAGCTTTCCATCCCCGCGTAGTCGAGCCCCAGCGTGATACGGGGTTCCAAAGGATTTTGAGATTGGGCGACTATAGCTCGATCGGAGATGCACACTTTTCACCTACCCATTGGCGAGGCCACTATCACGCTTGAGGATGTTCAGGTTTCATATGGGCTCCCTACTGATAGACTAGCCATTGCATTGCCTCAGTATATGAGATATATAACACTTGCTCAGTATTTGGACTTGCTGCAGTAGTTCACCGGTTTCAGGCCACAGGGTGAGGCTACAGCTTCAGGGGGCAGTCGCATTTCAGTGACATCTATTAGATAGCCTTTGGAGGTATTGCACCTCAGCATCAACGGAGAGGCAGATGTTCAATATATTCACTGGTACACAAGGTGAGCAGTGCTCCTTCTTTTGGGGGGTGTTTTATTTCCGTACACTTTGGGAAATCTAGTGAGTATGCGATTTCCACATTATCTTCATCAGCTAGATGAGTTACCCCAATACAGCTAGGGTGCTTATGTTCTCGTTAATTGTACATGAGTATGTTCCGGGCTAGCAGGGTCACCCAGAGCAACGTATGTAGTTTTTTGCCTCTTCTACAGGTAACAACATATTCGAATACTTTTTTTATTACTTCCAATTCTATATAGTCAAAATAACTCTTAAATGTTCCATCGACCTTATATGTTAGGATTGGGTCTGGGGGTGGTTCATGCCGTTGAAGCAACCTCTATCACCATTACCTCCGGATGTAGCACCTCTCATTTCTCCCTCTAGCTAGGAGGTGGGTTCTCCGGCATGGAAACTACCGAGCCATTGATGCTTATCATAATCTCCCCCTTGTCGGGGATGTGTTGGATATGTTGGAGTCCGCACAGGTAAATATGTACCTAAAATTACTTGTTATAAATTTACTTGTGTTGCGCATACTCACTTTTATGTTATTATTTGATAGTTCATCTGGACGCCATATAGCGAAGACATGATAGTTGGCCTGCCCCATTATTGCTCGGTCAACCGACGGATTTGGAGCACTTCCATCAAGCTGATGTGCCTCGATATTATGGAGCATCATGCCACAGAGTGGGTACTTCGCCAGTTTGACCGTCTAAGACTATATCGAGGGAGACTACATGGGAGGCTACACATTATCAGCGGGATGATCGTTCGAGGGCAGACGACACATATGTAGCATGGCTAGAGGTGCAGGTCCATACTTGGGAGCAGCGAGAGGACCTGATTTTGCCCCCCACCTTCACAGATCCAGGAGGTGACCATTGAGATTTATACGTTCTGGTACTGCCACCTGACTGATGATCAGGAACCCTATTTATCAAACGACGGTCGATACAGACCCTATGTTGGGAGGCACAAGGCACTGGTATGATTTTTTGGAACCCATACGTGTAATTGTAATATAACATTTTGTAATTAATATTTTAAATATTGTGCATGCTATTGGTCATCATTATTCTACCAGTTGGGAATGCAGATGCAACAGCATGCTGACAATCTGCAGTCACTGAGTATGACCGGCAGGTGGTAAAGCTGGCTCTCCAGACACTACAGCAAGCCAAAAAGGATGAGAGGTTAAATCACACTACTGAGTATGTGGCTCTAGAGCACCACCATCGGGGTAGTCCTGTCGCACAAGGCAGCGGTCCGTCACGAGCCTGGGATGCCCCATGAGGCATGGCTGTCCTATGAGGCAGGGGTGACCCACGGGGTTGTGGGGGACGGCAAAGAGGTGGTCCCCCAGCAATGGGGCGCTGCGGCACCTGTTGAGCCACCTGTTGAGGCACCTAATAAGGATCTTGGATATGATCAGCTGGGTTACATCCCTCAGCAAGATGAGCCTTCCAGCAGCATACCGTCATACAGCCTTCAATTGGAGCTGCCAGCATCGCACACCCGTCAGATCCATTGTTAATCACGGGTATATTCGACGGAGATGTAGAGCACTTCTTTTCTAGCCCGTTTACCGCAACTGAGGATCGGTCGACCTGAGACATAGATGGTGGGCAGGTTGAGTTTTGGCTCATCCTCGGCAGTTATTGTGGATCTATCACAAGCATATGTATGTTTGTATTACTATTAAATTTTAATTTGTTTTTTCCTTAATGATTTGCCGTAAATTAATTTTTAATTTTATTATTAATGTTTCTCCCATCCCATTCGGAGCCCACTTTATGCGATGATGAGAACATCACGGATGCTTATATTCAAGAGCCCGACGAGACCACGGTAAGAAAATATTTTTGACTTAACACGTGCATTACTAATATACATTTTCATATACTGAGCTTACTAATTGTTTTGTAGGTTGTTGACGGACCGACAGCCCCTTCTACCGATCCTGCCAACTCTACTAACGATCATGCTGCAGCACATCCTGACATAAATAAACGACGTGATGAGGATGATCCTGATAGTGTACCCGGGCGATAAGGGATGCGCCTCGGGCCAGCGGCTATATTGAAGCACACAGGTTGTGGGACTCATTGATTTTTTTTGTATTTTATGTAAATAATGGCAAGAATTTTATTTTAACCACAATTTTTTTAACACTACAACACAAACACAAACATATCAAACATGACATAACATAAGTTCACTACAATTAACGAAAACACATGATACGGGAAATATAAAGATACACTACTAGGCTCAACACGTACATGTCACTGTTTAGTCACGGCCGCCTAGTATTCTCTGCTCCAACAACTTAAATTTATCTTGGTCTTTGTAGTATTCGTGCTGACATGGTTCATCAATCCATACCTCAAAATTACAAACAGGTTCGTCGGAAACCTTATAAAACTTATTCATACACGCCCAGTAGCGGCGCCCAACTTCTTCCCAACAATCGTGCATCATGTATTTTTTGCTGCACTCGTACCTTAGGACATAAAGGGGTTGAGACATTTGTTAAAGCATAAAGGATAACCTTGTTTTTATGGAAATTTGCTATTGATTATTGTTAAGCGCATAATATAACTAGAATGCACCCGTTATTTATAGGAAAGATTTCACACAAAACGTAGTATTCACATAAAATAACTAGTCAAGGCTCCACATCGTCATCCACCATCAGCATGCAATGTCCACATGTGAAGCTCATGTCCCAACAGCCAAGTATAAGCTCGTGGATCTAACTGCCGGATCACTTCCATGCGCCTTGTGAATTTACACTGCTGGTGTTCAGTTGCAGCCATCCACACTAAATCATTCAAGGCATTATCGCGATATTTCTTTTGGAAATTAGACTTCAGATGCCGATCAGATATTAGACAAATGCCTAAATGTTATTTGACAACCTGCTGCTTCAAGTGGTTCAAAAAAAGTGTCCACGTCCCTTCGCTTTTATTGGCACAAATGGAAAAAGCTAGTGGAAATATTTGTCTATTGGCATCTACTGCAACTAAGATCAAAAGTTTAATATTATACTTTCTATAGACATGAGTACCGTCTACGAAAATTACCGGACGGCAATGCACAAAACCATCAATTGCTGATTTAAATGACCAGGACACATAATTGAAAATATATTCCGATCTTTTCGGACTCCACTCACGCCTCCATTCAACAACAGTCCCGGGGTTAAAGTGTTGTAGTTCGGCCATGTACGTAGGTAGAGATAAAAATAACTTATCCTAGTCACCATAAATAATTTCAAAAGTACGTTTCACCCGAGAGATGCCTTTCTTTTGGTTATAGCACACCCATACTCCTGGTGGACAGCTGTAATACACTCTTTGATCTTGAACCTAATGGACACTTCCAAGTATGGAATCAAGACAAGAAAAATCAAGTCACATCTGTAGGTGCTAATATATTTACCTGCTTTCCACAATCCTGGTTTCTTCTAGCTAGCACACAACATCCAGTGACCACCCATAAAATCTCTGCAACATACAACCTTGTCTACCTCCGTAGTTGACTCCATTACAATCATCTCACGGCACTCTCTTACGTTGTAGATTTTTACAGCCCTGATTAGGCGAGCTTTATCGGAAAAATACATGCCCTTTTCCAGCACTGCTGGTGTAGACTCATCTCACATTGATGATCAAAATTCGTCATCATCCCTTGTGAGGGCATCCACATCCGGCATACTTGGCAAATTATTAAGGTAGGAAATATTTCGCTCATGAAATGGCACGTGCGATTCGTACACTCTTGATCTAACGGGTGGTGGAGGAGCATGATCCCTCGTCGGTTCAGGTTCGACATTCATTTCCTCCTCATCATCACTCTCATCAGGGAAGGGTGTATCATTTTCAGACTCGTCGGCATTGTTGGCATAATCACTATCATCTTTCTGACTCTGCGCATCTGCCAAATCACGAGTGAATACATCGTCTATGAGCAATTGTATGAGGTCAGGAACATCAAGTTGCTTGTTTTCACTACACAAAAAGAACAAAATAATAAACTACTCAACTTGATAAATACTTTACATATAGCAATATCATTTCACTTACAAGTCGTACTGCGTTGACGTTCCATGGTGGATAATTTCTTATTGGTGATGACTTCCGGATGGACCACTATGGTCCAATACACCAGAACTACACATGTTCCAACTCGGAGCGGGTTATAACTTGTAAAATTCATATCCGAACGGTACCCCCTATGAAAAATATGAATGTTAATACAAATCCAATTCAAACATAAAATAAATAGCGCTAAAATGTAGAAAATTTGAAGTTCACCATTCGTCTTGTGAATTATGTAAAGTCGAAAAATTATTTTCTCGTTGCTCATTCGCTGGTAGTGATAAGTTTAAATCAAGGCAAACTCTTTCATCAAGAATCTTTACAGCAAAAACTGCTCCAGAATAACCACCTAATGACTGGGGTTATCCCTATTATGCATAACCTCATTATTAGGAACGTCTTCAACCTTGACGTACATTTCCAAAAATTTTATTACAATAAGTTCCTTGTATTCATCCAAAAATGCGCAAAAAAGTTCTAAGAGTTCCATCATCTTCGATGTTAAACTCAAAATAATAAGCAAACCCCTACGAAGTTACAAAATACGATAATCTGCCCGTTATTTTAAGGTTCACCGAACGTCCTCACACTCATTTTCTTACGTAACAA
This sequence comes from Nicotiana noctiflora, assembly GCA_032618575.1. NCBI lineage: Eukaryota > Viridiplantae > Streptophyta > Magnoliopsida > Solanales > Solanaceae > Nicotiana > Nicotiana noctiflora. The sequence goes on from JASVEL010009390.1 coordinate 86,217, forward strand.
CGATATCAATTTATCGAACTCCATTGTAAGCGATAATTTAACACGACACTATGGAGGTGAACTATACCTAACAGAGTTATTCTCCATTACAACCTCATCCCCCTTCTCCCCCCCCCCCCCCCCCCCCCCTCCCCCGCCCCAATTAAACCCTTATTTTTGGCTCTTCAGATATTAGAAAACTATGCTTGATAACAAGAAGAAAAATATGAACAAAAGTTTGAATAAAAGTTTTGAATGGATTTTCATAAAATCCTAACACCTTTAAATAAGGCAAGTCCTAGCTCGGGGTGCAGATTTTTAATATGCTAAAGGCAGTATAATAGCGCACTTTATATATTTAAATTATTGTTATGTCAGTTATCCACAGAACACATATTGGTGGGCCCAAAAAAGAAGCAAAACACAATATAATACTGCGCTAAAGTAAAGCACAGTATTATATTGCATTTTGGGTAGAAAAGTAGCCTTTTTTAAAATTAAAAAAAAAACTGTAAAAATATATTTTGAGCCCAAAAAGTTGCCATTTAGGTTTCAGACGCCTATGGATCCTGCCATCCTTGTACTTTTGTGAAACTTCACTTAATTAGTTGGTACCATTAGTCAATGAACTAACTAGCTCTGAATAATGTGCAAAGTTTAGATGTTGATCCATAATAACAAGAGCACAAAAATAAGTATTGTAACAGGTATTGGCTGCTTCTTACATTTTATCTAGCTTTAATTATTCATTTACGACTAATTTAATCTCAATATCGAAAGCATACTTTAATGCAATTTTTTCGTTTTTTTACTATTGTGGAAGCGACCTTTAATGTAACATAAGAAACGCCATCCACTACTCTGCAAACACAAAAGCTCAAAACTATTGAGGGCCTCAGCTTTAGATTTCAGGGGTCTATCACTTGCATGTGATAGTTGAAAGACTCACAAGGAACCAAGCGAGACAGTTTTACTATGAAGAAATCAGGAAACAGATGCACAGAGTATGGTAAGAATAGCGCAAAATCAGGAAAAATATCTGATGCGAGGCATCCTTAATCATTTGAACGAGTAGAACGGAAATGACAATTTTGAGGGGAAACGTTTTCTTTTATTCAATTAAGTTTATAATGATCATGGCTCAAAATTTTCCACGCAGCTAAAATGTTGCAAGAAAAGATTGTAAGTCTGCAGCACATGACGGAACAATATGGTAACGCCTTGTACGATAGCAAAACAGCAAGATAAATCAAGATAAATGCCAAAGGATCCAATTGCATCCTCGCTACTTGAGCTGGTCAAATAGCTTAACCGCAACCTGTATGCAAAAAAAGTTCATGAGGAAAAATCTACAAAATAAAGTAACAAAAAGGATAGACTAGAGGAGAAAGCAACCAAAGGGGTTACGGGACGGTTTGAACCTTTCGCATTCCAATCGCCAACCTGCTCCCTCTCCCCCCAACCCCCAAAACCACCGCACCTCAGAAAAGAAAGGAACAAATACTATGAAGTTGAGAAACAAGGAGCTTACACATTTGTCAATACACTGCCAATAATCAAAATACTGTCCGGTGCAATGCTTGTGCCCAGATTCATCACCTTCTATCCTTTTAGCACAAGCCTGTAGGATGCCAATTTTCAAATTAGAACGAACTGAGAAAACCCTAGTTTCTATAACTAATGAAGCTAGCTTGCACAATGATTCAGCCAACTGAGAACAGCTAATCTTTGGAGACTCAACATTTCCAAGTTCCATGTTCTAACTACTTTAAATGCAAATTCTAAGTAAACATTTAACTGTTCAAATTTGCCTACCTGGCAACATCATATAAACAGGACATATTCAAAAAGTTAGCATCATATAGCAACAGAACAAACACTTCAGAATTTAAACGTGTCGCTGCAGATAAAAAAGTATGATCTCATGAATTCAGTATCTCGTTTTTTTTTTTTTTTTTTTGCGGGTGATCTCTAAATTCTGCGTCTAGCTTCTCTTAACCCAAAGTGATATACCCTGCAGTCCTGCTCACCTTCTCCGCCACCACTACTCCTCCCCTAAGTTGGGTGCCGGTATACGATGCAGGAGCGAATCCAGAGATCCGATACTTCATGATCTTAATTTTAAGATTTCGGGATATGGATACGAGTGCCGGAATTTGGCTATATTTAAAAATAGAGCTACAAAAATATACCCAGATTATGAAGACATTATGTGAAAAACTTACATGTGGCTTGCAAAAGCAGTAACTTAATCTTTTATTCTTAATTTATAGGTAGCCATCTAGAGATCTACAGTAGCTTAGCTTTTGTCTTAAGAAATGAAAATATTTCCTTCGGTGACTACTTCTTCCTTTCCAAAACTTTCTCTTTGCCCATTACAAGGTCACAGTCAGCTGAGCAGAAGATGTAGAAATCTAACAGTTTTGCTGCCAGTCTTTCAAAGCTTTAACTAGGAATGGGGGAACATAGAAGTCACAGTAAGATAGTAGCCGGTCTTTATTTGAAAGCATTAACTATAAGCTTAATCTAGAAAGACGTTCAAGCACATAACAATGGCATGAAATAAGGGAGGTAGAAAAGCACTGTAGCTTTTCAAGCAGGCCAGGAACATAGGAATTAGAAGACAGATGACTAGCTGCTGGTCTTCGTTTGAAAACCTTACCTGTAAGCTTGGTCTAGAAGATCCAGTCTAGCTATAGATTGAAGAAGAAGGAAGTTCATGAGGCCCTAACGGAATAACAAATCAAGTCTTGATTATTGTTAATCACTAGTTCAAATTTACTTGACACGGCCAGCACAGAGGCCCTAAGGAATAACAAATATCTCCAACAATTAAATAAGCACAAACAAGGCCACTGAAAGACAAATTCTTTTTTCATTGTAATGGGAATCACCTGATATTCCCTAAGTTGCCTTACACACTTCGGCTTACAAGTCTCTTCTAGTGTCTTCTTTTGGTCAACGACTTCCTCGTCTGACCTGAACAAACAAAAGTATTAGCAACATACTTCCTAAGGCATAAAAAGAGCTGCTAGAGCTTATAAAAGAAAAAAAAATACATCAGGTATATCAAAAACACATCGATTGAGTGATGCATAGTTTTGAAAAAAAATCCCAGACATACAGATACAACTTCAGAATTGGCAATGAGGAATTGTGAACCAACTAAAATTCACACTTTAGCTCGTTAGACAAGATCACAATAATTCAACAAACAAACTGAAAATATGGAATAGCTCCAAAGTCCTACCAAAAAGAAAAAGTTGTAACCAACTTTTGGCAGATCAACGAATATAAATTAAGATCAATTCACCAAGGATAATAAATAGGGAAAATACATAAATCCCCTGCCCCAAAAAATAGTCATATTTTTCAGTTTAGACCTTAAACTATGTGGGGATCTCCTAGTAACCCGTGAACCCATTTAAAGTGGTATTAATACCTCCTTACTCGTCCAATTCCAATTTTAAAAGATGTTGTTTGTCACGCGCCAATCCAAGCTTGCCACATACTCTTCTATTTTAAACAAAAATTGAAAAGTTAAATTTTTATATTAGCTCCCCCACCCCTACTCCCCAAAAAGATCTCCTTTTCCTGCGGCCCGGTTCCGTCCACTTTTATCTCCTTCCTAGAACCACCATTGCAAAACCTTCAACACCATCCATTACCAGACACAAGCATGGAAAAGAACACGTCACACAAATTGATCACCATCATCTCCTTTGTTTGATTGTGGGAAGAAAATTGTCCTTTTTCTATTTTTTACTTTTTTGTCATTAGTTTGCCATTTCTTTGTATTCTCCACTGAAAATTTAAGTAGGTTCTCTTTTTTTGTTATAGTTGAACTTTCACCTACTAGGAAATCTTTTCTTGGATTTCTGAAACTGGTGTTGGGGTTCTATTTTTTCCGAGAGTTAGTGGATACTTTGCAACTTATTTGTCGAAGCTAAGAGCTAACTATCTGAGAAAGGGCACCAGGACAACACCTTTCCCGATCTTTACTGGTGGTGGAAGTTGTGGTGAACGATAAGAGAAAAGGATGAAAGAGAAAAAAGAAAAGAAAAAGAAAGAAAAGGAAAATAAAAAATTAAGACAAATTTATTTTAATGGAAGATATGGAAGAAAATCTGATTTTGGCTAAAAGGGGCTCCTCACACGCTTTTGGGAAGTGCAAAATACTGCCTATGCCAAGTGGGGCCGCGCAAGGTTCAAATGAGTTCAGAGGAGTACTAGCAACACCCCACCCCCCTCGCTCACCCTCCCAAAAATAGTTTAAACTCGTAACCGTAATAAGAGGACTATTTTGGATGTATTATATATATCTACCCTAATAAATACTAGGCGAAATACATAAACCCTAAACCCTAAACCCTAAACCCTAAACCCTAAACCCTAAACCCTAAACGCCCCTTCAAGTTGTCCTCAACGACCAGTTGAACACCTCAACTGATCCATTTATCATTTAGACACTTCAAGTGACTATTAAGTGTATCAAGTAAACACCTCACGCTGACATGGCAAGTTACGTGTATTTTAGTTTCATTTGGGCGCGTGGGAGTTTTATCAGATTTTTTTCTCTCATATTTTCAAAATTAAATTGATTTTTGTATGTGGCCCCACACTATTTTATTATATTTTGCTCTTACCTTTTTTTCACCCAACAGTTTCACAATTCTTCTTTCTCATAAACAAATAAAATTAAATTAATTTTTAAATGTGGGTCCTATAATATTTTATTATATTTTGCTCTAACTTTTTCACTCTTCTTTCTCATAAGCAAACAAAATTAAATTAATTTTTATATGTGGGTCCCACATTATTTTATTATATTTTGCTCTAACTTTTTTCACCCCTTCTTCTTTCTCATAAGCAAACAAAATTCCGACCAAAAATCCGGACACTATTTTGCTCTCCAACGGCCCCTGAAACTTCTAGATTAGAAAAGGAAAAAAAAAAGCCTTCTTGATTATCCAAAAAACAAGGACTAAATTCGGTAAAAGTGAAATTTTATCATGCCCTCCCACTACTAATCCATGTCTTCAGAGGGCTAAAAGTATTGAATCTAATCCTAAGGCTAATCCCAATACTTATATAACTAGCTACTAGCTAGCAATGATATTTTATTTTCCGGCGAAAAATTACTCAGAGAGTAATTTTCCGGTGAGAGATGGGTGCGCTAGTTTGAAGGAATAGGAAGAAGATGAAGGGAGTGGGGAGCAGAAGAAAAAGATGATGAGAAGGGGGGGGAGGGGTATGGGTGGCGCTGGTTTTGGTGGGGTGAAGAAGATGAAGTTGGGTGGGGGGTTACGTTATTGGTCAAAATTAGGGAAACTGATTTTTTAATTTGTTAAATGTATTTTCATTTTATGTTTATTATATGTGTCGATTTTTTATTTAAAAATTATACGTGTCAGTCATTAATTGGATCATTTGACACTTCATCAGCGAGTGTAATTCACGTGTATGATCTTTTGCACCCGGGTGTTTATTTGATCTCGTTAATGGACACTTGAAGTGTCTAAATGATAAAAGGGTCAGTTGAGGTGTTCAGCTGGTCGTTGAGGACAACTTCAAGGGGCCGTTTATGTATTTCGCCTAAATACTATGAACAACTTCAGCAGGTTTTGCATGGAAGATGAACGCCATTGTGTCCCATTAGTCCACAAGGTGCGCAAACTTAGGTAGACCGCCTATACACTTAAATAACATCTTGCTAATGGTGTGGTCTCTAAATACTTTTGTGAAGGCTTAATAACAAAAGCACCAGCTTATCATGTTCTTCCCTATCTTACTATGAATGAGCCACCCACTCCAAATGAAAAAAAGCAACCAACATGCATACAAGGAAGTCTTCGAAAAAAGGTAAAGGGTTAAAAAAAGAAAAACTTGTGCATCATAATATGCTCATAAAAATGACATACAATTTCCTTTTTGTTTTTAAAATTTTATTTTGTAATGCTGGTGTTCGAACCACCTTGTGTGCACCTCGACTACTCCACCAAGTACCTGTTACCTTCTACCAAAACAAGTACCGAGTAATTCTATCTACAAAGGCTTGGGCATGTGAAAAATCACCTAGTATTTTTTATCTCTACCGAATAATTGTGGCTACCAAGCTGCAGATGGAAAATCACCTAGTATTTCTTGCCTCCACTCGGTTTCTGATTTGAACTCGAATATCTCAAGATTTTCAATCACTTCACTAACCACTAGGTCACACTCTTGGGTGTCATGTAATTTACACTTTATACCAATAAATTTAAAAAAAAGGATGTTTTTTATACTCCCTCATTGAGCCCGAAATTCCCAAAATATGTACTCTACGTACAATTTTATATAGAACTACAACTATTATGAGAATCAACTAGTTTTTCTTTGACTACGATATTTACCTGCATATATCAAATACTTATCGAATGGTTTGTACCTCACGAGCCAACCCCAGTCAACCCCACAATTCTTTTCAAAGCACACAAACAAATTCACATGATACCTAAAAATAGGAGCTATTTTCCTAACTTTTTCTTTCTAGCATCTTATTGCTTACCCTTCTAATAGCCAATGCATCCACCACTATTTAGGAAGTGCCTATTGAATGTTAAATATATGGGATATGGCAGCCCATAACTCAACAACAGTAATAGTACGCAAGAGATATAATCAACCTTCTCCATGTGCATCACACAGATAACACCAATTAACTATAATACGGTTTTCCCTTCACAGGTAGTCATCTACGAATATGACATATGACATAGCACACGAACTGAAGAAGGCAATTCTTCTGGGCGCCTTTGACTTCCATTGTGATTACAAAATGTTTTGATCAACTCCACTAATCAGTTTAGATGCCTAGATTACAGAAGTAAGATATGTTTCTTCACGTTATAGGTACCGGGAGGGAGGGGGAGCGATAAAGCCCAATGGAATTTTTCTATTAGGCAAAGAGATCCCCGATACTTCATTCTGGCTACGGAGGAGCTCAGTAAAATGATGGAAAAGGCCAAGTAATTGCAATGGTTAAAAGATTTTGAAGTGGGGAACAACTCAGGATTATCAATCTTTATATCCCACATCTTATTTGCTGATGACACCCTTATTTTCAGTGGTGCCAAAACAAACCTAAGTGCAAGTTCAACATAACATGTCTAAGAGTATCATTTATCCTATTAATGTAGTGTCTGACTTGAGGAATTGACCGATAATATGTTTTGCATCACAGGATCCTTTCCTATTTAGGTCTCCCCTTAGATGCTAGACACAGGGCAACTGATATCTGGAATGTGATCAGTGAAAAGTTTGAGAAAAGTCACCTACCTATTTTATGTCCCTATTGCCAATCCTAATTGAAGTGCAAAAACAACACTCAGAAGATCTTTCCAATGGAAGGATAATAATAAAGAACATAAGTTCCACTTAGTCAAATGGTCCAAATTTACAATGCCCAAAACACTTGGCCTCTTTGGGTTAAAGACCGGGAACTTCACAACAAAATCATGCTTATGAAGTGGCACGGGAGATATAACAAGGAGGAAGTTGGCTTAGAAAAGAGATCATCCAAGCAAATTATGGGGACTTCTAGTCACGGGTGCACTAATGTGATTAGAGCACCGTACGAAACTGGACTGTGGAGATGTATCATGATTTATTGGGAGGATTTCGCAAGAAACACATCACTGCTCGTAAGAAATAGGGTAAACATCCAATTCTGGAAGGACAAACGATTGGGACACACTACATTAAAGGAGGCCTATCCAAGACTATTCCTAATAGCAACCTATCGATACTCTAGTATTGCTAAAAACAAGGAGGATAACGCATGGAATCCAAATCTAAGAAGGGATCTTAATGGTTGAGAGGTAGAAGATCTAAATGCACTTCCAAGACTGCATAATAACATAGTCACCAACTAGAGAAGAAATAAACTCAAATGGAGCAACAACAGAGAAGGCACTCAGTCAAAGGAGGCTACTACCAGTTGAGGTCCAACAAAGAAAATGATTGATCAATGGTTATAGTGCTTCATGTGCAAATGATTAGGAAAAGATAAAAGAAAATTACTTGCTAGAACAATGTCAACTCGGCAGCCAATTATTATAGACATGACTAAACATGTTTGAAATACAACGACAAATGCTTGAGACAATTGAGGATGTGATGCGTAATTGGACATTTAGAAGAAGAATAGGGAGATGCAGAGCATGGAATGTGGCTCCTTCTGTCCTTATTTGGGCTCTTAGAAGGGACAGAAATATTAAATACGTGAAGGGGTAAAAAATGAGTTCAAAAACTGGAGGCTTGTTTTACCTTTGTGGTTAACTTTTGGTGCTTGATCTACATCCCTATTAGTATGGATGATTGTGCATCAATCTTTAGCCTTTTACTCAATATCAACAAATTTTACCACACCAAAAAAAGAAAGAATCTACAATCAAAGTGGGGTATTTTTTACTAGTCAAATACATTTTTTTATTAAGTTTGTTTTTTATCGGGTACTAATTTTATGAAGCTTCCCAGCCAAAACTTGTCTCTTCACCTACGTAATGTTTTTTAGTTGTAGTATAGTAAACTAACTGTGATGAGAAACACTGAATCGAAATTCTCCTAACATTACTTAACATACAAGCACACTAAAGGTTACAAATAGATAAGATATTCATGTTAGTGTCAACATTTATAGCTTACTTGGGCAACGCTTTTGTTTGGTAAAAAGTGTTTTTTTTCCAAGGTTAAGGTGTTTAACCAAGCTTTTAGAAAAAAAAGAAGTGATTTTAGGTAGAACCGTAGAAGCAGCTTTTGAGAAATAGAAAAATACTTTTTGAAAAGCACTTTTGAGAAAAACACTTAGAATTTTAAAAGTTTGGCCAACCACTTATTGCTGCTTAAAAGTGCTTTCAAATTAAGTAGCCAAATACAAACTGATTCTCACCAAAAATACTTCTCAAAATAAGCTGATTTTAGAAACTCGGGTACTTCCATACTGTACATGATATGAAACTAAACATAAATTCAATGCAGTGTATATAATATTAATAAAGCAGTTAACGCTAAAGCAATTGCCAAGGTCTCCATTCAAGTTTTAGCTCAAATTCACCCCATATTCCACTTCTAGCTATAAATTCATAGGGCTAAGGTTGTAAAATCATTTGTATATCCGTTACACTTAACTAAGTCACTTCTAGTCTTTTTCTTTCGTAAATAAGAGGTGGCATTCAGATCAATTTGCGCACAGCTTGGGTATTCAACCGGGTACTTGCACCGTCTCACTAGATAACTTATGCCCACATCATAGGCAGATGTAAAAGAGATCACCTAAATATTTTGTGTTGTCGGGATTCGGACCCTAGTCTTTTTAGCCTGATATCTTTTCTTTTGCGTTCACATAACTTTTAAATATATAATCCATTTCGAACATATAACCTATACTCGAAATGAATAATTCAAACAATTAAAATAAGGGCACAATTGAATGCGCAATGATTTGAAATTTCTAAAAAGCTCGCAATAAATATAGTACATCAAAAGTGAAGCTGAAAAAATTGAACAATAATCGATGGTTCAACAGTACTCACATGGCGAAAGAATATCGATGCCGTAGATTCACCTGCACATGCAAATTTTTCAATTAATCAAACAAAGTCATCCAGTTAACGATTCGAAAATGATACACTAAATTTATAAACAAAAAAGAATATCGTGAAACCTAGATACACAGAACGAAAAAAGAAACGGATCTAAAGAATAACGAAATGACTAACCTGTTTCTCTTCGGGGGATTTTAGAGTCGAGGAGTGGAATGGAGCTGCAAAAGGCAATTACTATGCAAGAGGAGAATCTCGAAGGTTCCTTGGGCTTTGTGATGGATGTTGGTCAATTAGCTTGCGCCGAGTGCGTAGGGTACGCCGGGTTTAATGTAATTACTGGAATACCCCGCTCCCTGTTGTCGTTATTTGGGAGAATTTCCATTCCCAAAGGAGAAATTTCTAGATGAAACCTTTCTCCTTTCCCAATTATACCCACCATATATTAAGGAACTAACAATAGCGCACACACAATATAAAATAAAAATGCTTTTCACACCCTTTTATTACATTAAAGTAGTGTATTTGTCCGCGTTGCGATCATTAAAAAAAAAAATATATATATATATATATATATATATATATATATATATATATATATATATAATTTATCTTTAAAAATATAATGAAATCGGAAATATTAAGCATTTTCAATGACACTACGGTTATAATTTTCATACCTTCAACCGTATACATGTTACAAGTTTGTCATGGAATGATACCGTTTGCTCAAAAAGTTATCACATACTTTACGAATATAAAACAATATAAGTATAAGTTTGTCACGCCCCAAATCGAGGGGCATGACTGGCGCCTGACCGGGTAGCCCCAGTCAAGCGGACCTGGGTGCCTTTCTATCCCACGCGTTACCCCTGTGTTGATTATTTCTCATAAACCAAATACCTTACCAATTATAACGGATTTCACAATGTACAAACATACTTGATTCATTAATAAGTTTACAGTTTTTATAACGCCCGACATAATATATACATAAGACTGGAATCCTACAGTTTACATGTCTACGGAGCCTCTAGAATACAAAAGGAAATACAATACTTGCCGGTAACAAGGCTCCGGCTATACCTTACAAAAATCAAATGAAGCCTAAAACAAAAGTGGCATGAGCCACGCAGGGCCCCTGAGGAAGAAAGGGGCTCACCAAAACGGGTAGTGGAAGATGAAGGATACTACTGTCGATGAGCTGAAGTGCCTGCTACTAATCCACCTACAATCATAACACGAATGTAGCGTCCCCGGCAAAAGAGACGTCAGTACATTGGAATTGTACTAGTATGTATGGACAAACTTTGTCCCAAGTAAACTCAAGCCATCAACAAGTAATCACGATGATAAGATAGCCAATAAATTACACCAAGAATTAATTAGGCCAGCCAACCATGTTTTCCACATTTTCCTCATTTCGAATGATTCTTAACACAAAGCACGATTTAAGATCAACAAGGGGAACAACATCCAATCAATCACGTAAAACACAAGTAGTCAAACAAAGGGGCAATCAGTGCCCCACAGGTTGCAAACTCTCCTGCTGTCTCCTTTCACAATTTCACATCAATGATTTTATATCAATTTCAATAGCGATTTCGATCGCTTTCCATCCTTATTACCTCGGCCACCCTTATTATCTCGGCCACCCTCATCTCCCCAACCCACACCTTATTACTTCGTGTTGCGGCGCGCAACCCGATCCCACCGTACAGTTTCAATCACAACAATCACAAACAGTAAACAAGGCACTACACAAGATCACAACAAGGGCAAATAAGTAATTTACAAATTGGTTCACGTTCTCAAATACCTTTCAAACCAATATCACAACCAAGTCACAATGTTTCCACATTCGATGGTACCCATACTGTTATGTTCAACAACTTATCACAATTCAGGTGTTTCATTTCTTTTCCACAAGGAACCATATATGCCATCACAACAATTATTCACAATTCTTTACCAACTTCAATTTTCTTTTATCTTTCGGTTCATATTCCATACTACATCACACATAGATCAACAGCAATTGAATACCCAACAACAACATCAAAAAATTACACACAATCTCTCAAATTAACACATACCAAACAAATTGCACACATATGGGCGACTTTACAAGAATCAAAATTAGCCATACATACTTGGTGTCGGGTTTTTCTTCTTTTACCCTCCTACTTATGCTTACCCAAGTTATTCTATTTCTGCCCACTTCGTTCTTGTAGACTCTCACTTCTACTCACTTATATTTACTAAAAATCAAGTTCAATAACATGCATAAGTGTTAAATTCTATTTTCAAAAGTTATTGTATGCAAACCTTTCTTTACCCATTTTTAAAACTGAAAATCAAAGAAAATGGTTAGGGTTTTTACCTTGTAAAGATTTGGGGAAGATGAATCTTTGCCCTAGGATCTTTCGGACCAAACGATTGAAACAATTCTTGAAGATAATATACTTCTCTCTCTATAACCCTTCTCTCCTCTCTCTAGTTTTGGTAAGAAATGTGAGAAAAAATGAAGCTTGAAAGTGGTTTATTAAATAAGGGGTCGGGTCAAAAATTTATAAAAATCTAGGCCGAGTGCAGTTGCATCTGCGATCGCAGAATCAACATGCGGTCCGCATAATGGACCGCAGAATTGCCTCAAAAATTGCATATGTTCTGTTACGGAATGCGACCAGAATTCGGTCCGCATTCGTGATCTGCGATCGCAGAATGCACCGTAGATTTGACACTCAAAAATTCTCAAGAAATTATGCGGTATATCTGCGGTCCGCATTTCCATTATGCGATTTCATATTCGACCGCATTTTCAACATGATTTTTCGAAAATATTCTGTTAAGCTCTGCGGTAGGAATGCGGTCCGCATAGCAGATCTGCGGTCGCATTCCTGACCGCAGAATCGACACTTTCTGGAAAAAAAATGATTTTTTAAATTTTTGAAACTTAAATCACTACCTAGGGTCTGAACCGCGGCAAGCAAGCTCGCCGCGAAGAATTCTACGCATTCCTAACACATTATTTGGACCATGATACCACAGCTACTAGGTTTTAAGCATAAAAATTTTACGGGGCCTTACAAAGTTACAGGTAAATCATAGCAAATCGTAATAATCCATGAACCATGTGAAAGGAATGATAAAACACTCAAGATTAAGAGAAGAAGCATTAAGAACTTTAATTGATGATACTGATTTGGTATGCCTCTCCATTTACAATGGTATTTTATCTTCCTATGAGATGGGTACTTCTTGTCTGTTCTCTCTCTCTCTCTCTTTCTGGAGAATAGTGATCAAGAAGAAGCCCCCATACCCCCACTTTATAGGGTTCATGCTTCTCGTATTTATAGTTGTGAGCTCCGTGAGTAGAAAATAAATGACCGTAACCATGCTGCGATTTCGTCCCCATGGGGAGGCAGATAGGTCGAGCCTTTGTGGGTCCTACTAAAAGAGAGTTGAATAATGTTCCAAATAAGAGGTCATACCACTTATTAATTATGGATTAGCTCAAGATGAGATTATCTTACGTTAATTATCATGAGGTCGAATTCTGACCCATATATTTATTCCATTCGCTTATCGAGGTTGTGCTTCGGTCGAGCTCGATGAACGGACTTCATTGATTGTGATCTGAAAAACTCGGATAAGGAGATCGGTTGTCGCCTCAGTCGAGACCAAATTCTTTTTGGCGATGGCCCAAACCTTGTAGAATGTAGGTGTCATACCATCTAATTTCCAAATTGCCATATAGTCATGACGGAGTGCTTCTTTGTGGCGAGTATATGTAATATTTTAACAATATTCGAGCGAGACCGAACTTCGTTACGTTTTGGTCCTCGTATTTGCTTGGGTTCGCATTTGTTGACGATGGGGGAAGGGGGGTGGGCCGTATGCGACGCGACTGAGGGGGTAAACATGCGCTGGATACGTTTTTAATATCATCCAGAATATTGAGGGCATACAGCGATTCTCCCAGCGTTCGCAGGCCGTTACGAATGCCCCAACGGCAAGACGTTGGCGGGTGGCCGAGAAGTCGTTTCGTGGTGCTTGTCATAATGATGCATTCCTTGGTAGAATTGAACTATTTTTACGGTTGGTCATGCAGTTAATGGTGGCCATTGGGTTGCCCGAAAGCCATTTACGTTGCCTATAAAGGTAGGTTGAGGCATTCATTTCTCATCATTTCATTGTTCATCTGAGAGTGATTCCGAAGAAACTTTTTCATTCTGCCAATTCATCTTCTCATTTATTCTCTTAATTGTGATAACCTTCACTTTGCCTACCAGATTCTATTCCTTTCTCTTTAATAGATTAGTAATGGCATGTAGTTCTTCACGCGATGCTCTTCCGATGGAATCGCCGCTCAATTCTCTGGTAGTTGAAGGGCCACCTCCGGCAATGGGAGGTGAAAAGCAGATAGAGATCGAAGGAGTTCCGTCAGTTGACGAGATAGTTTCTCTGCCCGGAGGTCCAGCGATTGATTTACCACCGATGGTGGAGAGGACCCGGTGAATGAAGCCCCGGTACTATGGGAGAGTGGAATGGCCCTATTATGAGAACATAGGTCATTCCTACCCATGAAGACGTCGTCCTCGCCGGAAGCGAAGAGAGGGTCCATGCCGACCGCAGGGGATACTGCGTCTTTTATGCATATCCCTTCAGATTGGGGTTTAGGATTCTGCTCTCAATGCTGGTGGTGGATTTCTGCCGTTACTAAGGGGTGTACCCGGGCCAGCTCACTCCTTCTCTCTACAAATTACTGGCGATGTTCCTAAAGTATAGGGAACTGGCCGGTAGGGTGGTCGCGCTGCAACACGTGCTCAACCTTTATGCTTCCCAAAGAGTGCGTGACACCATGCTTCGGGTGTGCCCTTGTGGGTCGAAGGGCCTGACTACGACACTGGACGATTAGGTTGACCCCCATCCTTTTGAGCATTTCTTTTATATTCGGACTGAGCATTTAGTGGCATGCCCCACTGGGTTCCTAGAGGCTTGGAACAATGCACATAAGTTCCTTTATTGTCGTATTCTTTTCTCTTCCTTTTCTTATATCTTGCATTTGTGGGTGTTGACTCGTGTCAATTTTGTAGCTGAAAAGTCGCCACCGATTCTGTTAGCTGGGATACGCGGGAGGGTTGAGGTCGTGCTCCCTCATACCGAGGGGGTTCATACGCTGGCATCTTTTTGGGAGAGACATGGTCGTAGGCCTGCTACAGGTGAGAAATTGGCTTTTACCTTTGTTCTATTTTGGTTTGGCTTTATTTACCAACTTTGCTTTTCTGTGACAGGGAGAGCACATCGTGGTATGGCTCCTCAATTGGCCTTCCGGTGGCCCGGTGCAGTTGCTTAGCTTATTGCAAACCCAATACCGCATCGCATATCGAGGGCGGCATCAGTTGAGTTTTCGGTAGCTCCTTCCCCACCACGGGCCGGACTTTGGGATGAGGGGTCGTCGGGGGTTATGCGCCCTGGGGATGAATCGCCCTCAGACGAGGAGGAGGAGAGGCTGCTTATTAGGCGTAGGGTCGTGTTCACGTCGGCTCCTCCTGTAGTAATTAACCTGGACTCTCCTTCAGCGGATGCGGAAGAGGGTACGGCTGCGACGCTTGCCCTCGAGGGTGAACAAGTAATGAGGGTTGCACCGGCTGGCTTAGGCCATGAGGATACCATCGCTTTGGTGACTCAGGTTGCTGAGAACGGGGGAAGATCCTTAGCAGTGAGCCAAGTGTTGCATTGACGATTGTGGCAGGAGGAGGAAGAGACACTTCAGCAGAAAAGTCTGAATCAGAATCGGATTTAAACCCCGAGGACGTCCGTATGTTCCGGGAAGGCTTCACAAATTTGACCGTGCACGTAGAGGGGAGATTTTGCCTCTTCGAGGTCCCCACGGATTTAAACTTATTACCTTAAGGCTCAAGTTTGGTGCCGCAATTCGAGCAGCTATGCTCGAAAATCGAGCATACGTCGCCGAGGGATGTCACAGATATCGGGCTGATGAATGAGGTGGTCGTGATGGGCTTGAACATACGTAATCGGATGTTGGTTTGCTTCTTATTTGCCTTGTTTTACCTTCCATTCTAATAATTGCCTTTGTTTTGCAGTCTTATTTGCTGGAGGTGGAGAGCATCCGTCGAGCTAACGTCCGCTCGACGATATTTTTACGGGTGTTGGAGAAGTATCATAGCTACCGGGATCGATGCCGGGAGATGAGCGCGCACTTGAAAAATGATCCCCGTACCCGGGCCCTTATCGAGGACTTGGCAAGGCGGGAACTCCAAATGCAGCAAACACTTGGCAGGATAAGTGCCATGAAGGAGCAGCTCCGTCGGAAGGACGAGGAGCTCGAGGAGGGGAGGAGGGCCGCAGTCGAGTGTGAACACCAGGGGCTGGCCAAGGCAGTGAAGGCGCAGTGGCATAGAGCAGGAAGGTGGCTGCACTGGAGGGTGAAGTCGCGGCCTTGAACCATCAAGTGAGTGACGCTTCATCGAGGGCTGAGGCATTGTAAGAGGCTGTTCGCGCTAGCGAGTCCCAACTGTCATTAGTGAGGACTGCTGCGACCTTTAGGGAGACGAGCCTCGATGAGCAAATAGGTGTTATCGAGTGGGATGCCCAGGTGATGTCAGAGTGGGATACAGCGTTGTAAGAAGAGAATTAGCGCTTACGGGACCAAGCTACTTCCTCCAGCCATGCTCGTGAACTTTGGGTTTATGATGAGGCCCAACGAGACGTGTATAAAAATTTGCGGGAGGCCGGCATCATGGTCGAATCTTCTTTCGAAGGGGCGCACCAAAAGGCTCGTGAGGCCCGTATTGATTGTGGTTTTGATGCGGCGACGCAAGAGGCTGACGACGGCGCAGATGGGGGTGTGGATGGCGCCGAGTAAAAAGAAGTATTTTTCTTGTCTTGTTTGCCGCTAAGTGGGGATGACCCGCAATTATTCTTAGAAATAAATGAAATCTTTTTTCCGTTATTTGCCTTTAAGTTTGACTTTGGTAGGCATGTTAGTTTTTTATTATTGGTGACTTTTCTTCTTCGACTCGGGGTAAGCGAGTCGGAACCATTGCTTGGCGATAGTGGCGCTTAGCCTTAGTCCTAGTTCGGGCACGGTCGGACTACTGGCCGTGATGATAAAAAATGTGGCCTTGTAGTTTGGCCAGGGCCAAACTTTACGTGCCTATAATCTTAGTTCGAGTTAGGTGTACTTACTTGAGCGGCAAAGATGCCTAACCCACGCCTCAATTCGTTGGAGGTTGGGTTTTACTGAGTTCAATGGTGAAAGAGCTTTGTCCGAGTCCTGGTTCAGCGCGATTAAACTCGTTAAATATGAGGGTGAAGGCATCTAGCTTTATGGTTCGAGCGAGGTCGAGCTCGTTCGATTTGATGGCGAAGGTGCGTAGCCTGAGTCTTGGTTCAACTATAGTTGGACTTATTGGCGAAGACGCATAGCCTGAGTCATGGTTCAACCATAGTTGAGTTTATTAATGAATGAGCATAGCCTGAGTCCAGTTCAATTGTTGTTGAACTTTGTCAATTTTGATGGCGAAGGCGCATAGCATGAGTCCTGGTTCAATCGTTGTTAAACTTATTAGCGAAGGCGCATAGCTTGTATTTTGGTTCAACCGTAGTTGAACTTATTTGCAACGGCGCACAACCTGAGTCCCAGTTCAACTGTAGTTGAACTTTGTCAATTCTGATGGCGAAGATGCATAGCCTGAGTCCTGGTTCAATCGTAGTTGAACTTATTAGTGAAGGTGCACAACTTGAGTCCTAGTTCAACTGTTGTTGAACTTTGTCAATTCTGATGGCGAAGGCGCATAGCCTGAGTTCTGGTTCAATCGTAGTTGAACTTATTGGCGAAGGCGCATAGCCTGTCTTTTGGTTCAACCGTAGTTGAACTTATTGGCGAAGGTGCACAACCTGAGTCCCAGTTCAACTGTTGTTGAACTTTGTAAATTCTGATGGCGAAGGCGCATAGTCTAAGTCCTGGTTCAACCGCAATTGAACTTATTGATGAAGGCATACATACTGAGTCACAGTTCAACTGTTGTTGAGCTTTGTCAATTTTGATGGCGAAGGCGCATAACCTGAGTCCTGGTTCAACCGTAGTTGAACTTATTGGTGAAGACGTATAGCCTATCTTTTGGTTCAACCGTAGTTGAACTAATTGACGAAAGCGCACAGCTTGAGTTCCAGTTCAACTATTGTTGAACTTTGTCAATTCTGATGGCGAAGGCGCATAGCCTGAGTCCTGGTTCAACCGTAGTTGAACTTATTGGCGAAGGCGCATAGCTGAGTCCCAGTTCAACTGTTATTGAACTTATTCAATTCTGATGGCAAAGGCGCATAGCCTTAGTCCTAGTTCAACCACAGTTGAACTTATTAGCGAAGGCGCATAGCCTGAGTCCCAGTTCAACTGTTGTTGAACTTATTCAATTCTGATGGCAAAGGCGCATAGCCTGAGTCCCAGTTCAACTGTTGTTGAGCTTATTCAATTCTGATGGCGAAGGTGCATAAACTGAGTCTTGGTTCAACCGTAGTTGAACTTATTGGCGAAGGCGCACAGCCTAAGTCCCAGTTCAACTATTGTTGAACTTTGTTTATTCAGATGGCGAAGGTGCATAACTTGTGTCCTGGTTCAACCGTAGTTGAACTTATTGGCGAAGGCTCATAGCCTGTCTTTTGGTTCAATCGTAGTTGAACTTATTGGCGAAAGCGCACAGCCTGAGTCCCAGTTCAACTGTTATTGAACTTTGTCTTTTCTGATGGCGAATGCGCATAAACTAAGTCCTGGTTCAATCGTAGTTGAACTTATTGGCAAAGACACACAACCTGAGTCACAGTTCAACTGTAGTTGAACTTTGTCAATTCTGGTGGCGAAGACACATAGCCTGAGTCCTGGTTCAACCGTAGTTGAACTTATTGGCGAAGGCGCATAGCTTGTCTTTTGGCCCAACCATAGTTTAACTTATTGGCGAAGGCGCATAGCTTGTCTTTTGGTTCAACTGTAGGTGAACTTATTGGCGAAGGCGCACATCTTGAGTCCCAGTTCAACTGTTGTTGAACTTTGTCAATTCTGATGGCGAAGGCGCATGCCTGAGTCCTAGTTTAACCATAGTTGAACTTATTGGTAAAGGCGCATAGCCTGAGTCTTCACGCTGTGGGTATCGAGTGTTGAAGCTCGATCTTGATTCGAGACTTTGAGCAGTTTGTGTGTTGTCTTCCCAGTCAGAGCATGTAGGTTGTTTTGAGTTGGATCTCAGCTCGAGATATCTCCGTGCCAGTTTCCGGTCGGAGCCTATATCGGGGATACGGGAGGTGCCTCACAGGGATCCTCCTTCCTGGGGAAGGCTTCTTTTTCTTGTTCGCACTATCGAGAGAGAGGACTTGGATCTTGATTTGAGATTTTCTAGTTCCCTTTGTCCGGGGTTGTTCTTCTTTTTTGGCCTTTCTTTCCTTTTATTCCTGGGATGAACTACGCGATATTGCAAGGAAATCCCCACAGACGACGCCAAATTGTTTGCTAAAAAAGTTATCATATACCTTACAAATACAAAATAATATATGTATAAGTTACGGGTAAATCATAGCAAATCGTAATAATCCATGAACCATGTGAAATGAATGATCACTCAAGATTAGGAGAAGAAGCATTAACAACTTTCTCTCTCTCTCTCTCTCTCTCTCTCTCTCTCTTTCTGGAGAATAGTGATCAAGAAGAATCTCCCCCCTCTTTCTGGAGTTCATGCTTCTCGTATTTATAGTTGTGAGCTCCGTGAGTAGGAAATAAGTGGACGTGACCATGCTGAGTTTTCGTCCCCATGGGGAGGCAAATAGGCGAGCCTTTATGGGTCATACTGAAAGAGAGTCGAATAATGTTCCGAATAAGAGGTCATACCACTTATTAATTATGGATTAGCCCAAGATGAGATTATCTTCGTTAATTGTCGTGGGTTCGGATTCTGACCCATACAGATACAATTGTCACTACAACTATAAAGGGGTTAGTCTGTATATGTAAAGTTGATATATATTTCTTTATCAATTATCTCTCTGATTTTCTAAAAAATTCAAGAAGTTTCAAGAAATATGCGTTCATTTTAATAAAATAATAATAAATATATTCATTTAATTAATATATGCATATCTAAGTTTGCCCTTTTTTTAAAATCTTGTTAGGATATTTCTCCTTACAAAAAAAAGAATGTGAAATTATACTACAGATTAAAAAAATTAAAATACAACCAAAGAAGTTTGCACACGATGAAACAATAATTAAAAAAGAAGAAGATGTGTTGTTTCTAACCCTCGGGAGTCATGATGGCGCTTACTCGTGAAATTTAGGCAAGACAACCATTTAAGTTCTACACATTTAACATTCAACCCAAACAGATATACATCAAAATTAAAGTTAAACAATTATACATGCGGAAGAGTTATAACATGGTCAAATAATCCACTAGTATACCCATAAACATGGTGTCACAACTTTACGAACATCTACGAGTTACTACAAATACTGTCTGAAGCAAAGAAAATACAATTGTTCTCAGAAAAGACACGAGACAGCGGAAAAATAAAGCAGAGAATGGGGACTTCAGGCTCTACGGACGCCAGCAAATCTACCTTGGTCTCCCTAGACTGAAGGCATATACCTCAGCTACTCACCGGATCCAGTACCAAAATCTGTACAAAAGAGTACAACGTGTAGTATCAGTACAACCGACCCTATATATTGAGTAAGTGTCGAGCTTAATCTTGGCGAAATAGTAACGAGGCAAGGACACGACAATCATATATACATGTGCAAATAAATCATATACAGATAGAAACAAAAATACAAAATAATGAAAATCAACAAATCAAGGTGGGAATGGCATATGTTGCGGGGACTATTAGATTCTAATAATAAGCCAATAAACAAGCATCAACAAAGGAGAAAAATGAACATCATATCTAAATCAACAAAATAATGAAACGGTAACACGTGCACGACATCCCCCTTCATGATTTTACTCTTGTCATCGACATATGAGACAACATAAATGGCACGGCATAACCCTTCATGCATTACCTCATATAATCATGGCACGACATCACCCTTCGTGCATTATTTCTCACAATATCAGCACGACATCACCCTTCGTACATTAACTCTCAAATTATGACATGATATTATCCTTCGTACATTAACACTTATAGTATTGCACAACATCACCCTTCGTGCAGTACACTCATTCATAATATCACGCACGACATTACCCTTCGTGCTTTACACCGCTTCCTCACCCAAACAATAGAAACAATACGTCCCGACAAGGGATTCAGCTATAACCAATCTCGTTTTCAACAATTACTTTACAAGAATGAAACTCAATTTGTGCCATTTCTCAACAATAGTCAATTATCAAGTAACTTTCATAAGCTTTGTTCAACAGTTATAATCATCAATTTGAGCATGATCGATACATAATAGAGTCACAACAATCATGATATAAGACTCACGGGCATGCTTGACACCAACATATATGTACTCGTCACCACACCTATACGTCGTATTCGATACAAACACATAGTAAATGTGAGCACGTGATTTTTGCCCTACATGAGAATTACTCCCAAAAATTCAAAATAAAAGAGTTTTGCGTTGTTCGCGATATTTGTGAATTTTTATGTTATTTTCTCTTATTGTTTGCATTTTTGTGTGTCCGTGTTTACTTGTTTAATTAATGAAAAAGTACAAAAATATGTCACATTTGCATTTAAGATCCATTAAAGTAATCAATTTTATTTTTACAAAAATAGAAAAATCACAAAAAATATGTATTTTCGTATTTTTATTTAATGTCCAAATTGGGCAATTTTATTTTAATTGTTAGTTAATTATATGTGATAATTATTATTAGAAGTTAACTAGTACTTTTATAAGTTAATTTAGTTCTATAAGTTCATTTAGAATTTTAGAATTTTAGTTTTATTTTAAGAAAGCAAAAGAAAAGAAGCAAAATAGAAAGAAATTAAAGCAAAAATCGGATTTGGGCCATTTGAGGCCAACCAAACACTAAAAACCAGGCCCAAGAGAGGCTGAACGACCCAGGCCCAAGCCAAATCCGGCTCAGGCCATCTCCAAAGGTATCCAAACGACGCCGTAATTGGCCAATTTATCCAAGCCATTCGATCCGTTTTGATCCAACGGTCACCAATCGCCCCTGCACCCCGACCCATATCCATACAAAACCCGCCCGGTTCAAAACCTACTCAAACGACTTCGTTTCGTTGAGTAGGTCGATCCAAGCCGTCGATCTTAATCGATCCAACGGCCTGGATCAAATCCCTCAGTTGGAATATATTCCTAAACCCTACCCCGCCCCCTCAGAACCCCTCCCCCCTCTTTTCGTCTCTCAGAAGTCCTCAGAGACCATATCTCACTCCGCCGTCCTCCGCCGTCCTCCGCCGCCTGAAATCGCCCACGGCGGCGGACGGTGGCCAAACACCGTCAAAATTACACCACAAAGCCCCCTCCTTCTCCTCTACACGAACCCATAACCCTTTTTCCTCAAACTATCACCAAACGGCTCGAATCTTCTTCAGAATAATCAAACCAAAACCCTAGTCGGCCCGATTGACCCCAAAATCACACCTCGTAACCATCCGACCTCCCTCATCCCCAAGCCACCACTGTTAGCCTTCGGATCAGGCCGGAATTGGTCGAACGTTTAAGATAGCTTACTGAACGAACCAAGAAAAACCCAAAGAATTTGGGGTCTTAATTGACCTTAGTCAGTTGTTCTTAGTCAAGAACACTTGATTAAGGTCCGTTTGGACCTCAAAAGCTCGAACTAGAACTGCAACCGGATGGGTTTAGAGTTTGGCTTTTAATTTCGAGGTATTTCTTTCCTTTTTCTTTTCTTTTTCTCTTCTATTTTCTTCTCTGTTACTTGTTTGAATTTCGTTATAATTTGTTCTTGTGGTCAATCATTCCTTCCCCTTTCTTTTCTTGGTTTATTTTCTTTTCCTCTGCTCTGTCAGTTCGAAATGTGTCTTAAGGGAGTCTTCATTGATTAATTTGCTTGCTCGTAGTTCTGTTGAATCGTTATTTGTTATCTCGATTTGATTCTGTCTTCATATATCTGACTAAGTCCACTCTCCATCCAATGAAATGTCGAGTCATGATAAATCCTCTGTTTGGATGCTATGTGATTCGATTTGAGTTAAGCCTGAGCTACTCAAGTGAATTGGATTTGTTGTTTGGTGTATTGAATCCACACCAGTGGTTGTTGCGCAAGTTTGATGAGTTGTGTGAGCACGTGATTTTTGCCTTACTCGAGAAGTACTCCCAGAAATTTCAAAATAAAAATAGTTTCGTGTTGGGCATGATTTGTGTGATTTTGTATTAATTTTATCTTTTGTGTGCACGTTTATTTATTTAAATTAAAAATACAAAAATATATGCTAGGCTTTGCATTTTCAGTGTTTGATATCGAAGTCATGTGATTTACATTTTTTGGGTAATATGTAATTGTGTGCGTTAATTGTAGTAAAAACAGCAGTGTTATAGGTTGGTATATACATATGTGTGTATATATATATATATATGTATACATACATATATATATATATATATATACACATATGCATATAATATAGCATGAAGATCCGAGCTGGGCCAAATTTAGCCTAAAAGCCAGGCCCAAATGAATTGCTTCTGATCTGGCCCAAATATCCGTCCAGCCTCAGCCTATGTAATGCCTGATCTGGACCGTTGGATTTTATTATCCAACGGCCCAGATTAATCCTTTAATTCTAATATACATCCGGCCTATGATTTAACCAAACGACGTCGTTTGGTTTAAGTGAGGGGATCCTGATCGTTGATCGTAAATGATCCAACGATCAGGATTCAATCTCATCTCTGGTATATATTCCTCATTTCGTACCCCCCCCCCCAAGCCAGAACCCCCCCTCTCCCTTCATCTCCCTCAGAGCTCTCAAACACCCGGTGTAACGCCGCCCTCCTCCGCCTGCCGGAAATCGCCTCACGGCGGTTCCGGTAGGCCAATCGCCACCAAACCAATGCCAAACCCTTCCCCTCACCTCCCCCATCACGATCCCAGCCTCCATTAACCTCGAATCATGCCGGAGCTCCTCGAATCTTCATTTGAAGATTCGAGTCAAACTCGAACCTATGCCAAACCACCCCAAAATCACACCATAGCTTCCCCTCGCCTCCCTCAGCCCCCCACCGGCCTTGGTTTAGCTCGAATCTTACCAGGGTTGTAAAAGCCCCAAATCTCGGCCATGAACCCTAGATGCCGATTTCTTCCTAATTGAGGTCTAATAGACCTTAATTGGGATGTTTTCATTATTGAAAACATCTCAATTAAGGTCCATTGGCCTCAAAAACGAAGAGCCCAAGTCCAAGTTGAATCCCAAGTTCGATTTGAACCCAAGACAGGTCCGGGTCCGTTCAAATGCAGAGTTGGTCTTCTCTTATGGTATTTCTTCCTTTATTTCTTCATATTCCATTTGTTAATCAATTGAATTTGGTCCTCGTGCTTTAGTTTTTCAGTTTTTGTTCTTCATCCCCAAAGACTTTTATTTGGTCAAGTTGCATTCTGTTAATTGTTCGAATGTGTTTGTCATAGGATAGTTATTCGTTTCGCTTGGCGTCGTCGAATATTTGGTTTTCATTTTTTGCCGAGACTTTCAGAATCACTGTTTGGTAATTGATTTGTTACCATTGTTATATGTTGTAGTTGATTAAATGTCGTCGATTAGCTGCATAGGTCGATTTGTTTGATATCCCAGACAGTGAATAACACTTGTGAATTGAATTGGAGTGTTTGATTGAAACTGAACTTAGGATGGGAATTAGCTGACTAGGAAATTAGGTGTTAGCATCTTTGAAATATCCCTGGTGCCCTGCACATGAAGCTGGACAGTGGAGTCTGCTGTCACTGCATGGCACTTAGCCTTGTCTGGGCAGAAACCATAGTTAATTAATAAAGTCCATACATGGACAAGGGATAGTGGAAGTTCAGGGACAGTGGGCTGGAAACAGAGAGGGGATGGGCTGGGCAAAGAGAGGGATGGGCAGATGTATTCCCTGATGCTTTTTGGCCCTGATAAGTGGTGGTTTCAGCTATAAAAGGGGAGAGATAGAGAATACATTGGAGGAGATTTTCATAGACACACACTATAGAGACATTATAGAGAGAGACTTGAGAGCATCCTGGAAGCAAAAACAGTAGCACATTCATACATTGAGAGATACATACTGATTTTGAGAGCATCTGGTAGGGCAAAACAGTACCTTGAGAGCAAAAACATAGAGTGTGATAAGTAGAACACCTGGAGGGCAAAATCATAGTCATAACTAGGGAGAAAAACAGATACAAAGGTACAAAAGAAGCTACTGTTTCATTGGTCTGGACTGTTTCGTGGTTTTGATCCAGTGTCTGAGATTTGGTCGCTGGTTGGGTGTTATTCTTGTTGTTATTGGTAGTGTTGGGCCTTTGTTCTTAGCTGTGTTGTATGTGTGTTGCTGCCTGGGTCGATTTGGTGCTGTTGGTCCATCGTTTGGGTTGCTGTTTGGTCCATTTGGTTGCTGCCTGGTTTAGTTGTTGCTGTTATTTCATTGTTGTGTTGCTGCTGGTTGTTGTGTGTGTCTATAGTGGTGCTGCTTGGCTAGTTTTGGGGCTGTCAATCCAGTTTGTCACTGTTTGTTGGTCTAAGTGACTGCTGGTCCATTGTTTGCCACTGGTAGTGTTTGCTATTGGTTTGGTTGAGTGCTGCCACTGGTCGTTGCTGTTGTTACATTGTTTTGTTGCTGCTTGGTTGTCTATTGTTGCCTGGGTTCGAGCTCTAGTCACTAGTTCAGTGATTGATAAAGTTCGATCACTGTTGGTTGTTGGTTGTAACTGGTCTATTGGGTGTTGTTGTTGCTGCTACTGTTCCTGTTACTGTTGCGGCATTACCATCGCTCACTCTTCTTTGTTCTTTCACATTCCAGGTACACATCTCTGTTATTGTAATTCCCTGGTTCAAAAAGAATGAAGCCTGAAGTTTACGTTTGAAGTCTATTGAATCATGTAGTCGTTCAAAGTCTATGCTTGATTACATTCTGTTTCCGTCTAATTAAATTTGTATTGCTAGTTTTGTTATGAGAAATGTAGCTAGACCAAAGATACATTGTCGTTAGATAAGCATGTAAACCTGAATTAGTCTTCGTATCTCTATTCAATCTTCCCTACTCATGTGTGTAATCTCCAAACCTGTTAAATGATAGACCTTATGTCACAAGCAAGATTAGCTAGAGAGTTGTTACTCAACGGAATGACGTAATTAGATTAAAAAGAGTCGGGTGTGCATTTCATGTGACCCAAATCCAAACCCCGAAATGTTGAATAAGAATATGTTGAGGATCCGGGTGCATTTCATGTGACGCGATTCGAAAGCATATTTTTAAGCAACTTTCTCTTTCGTAAATCATAACCAATAATAAAAGCGGTAAAGGGGGTATTAACTTGCACTAAGTACATAATTGTAAAAAACAGATAGATAAGCCAAACAAGACAGTTGAGCGACCGTGCTAGAACCACGGAATTCGGGAATGCCTAATACCTTCTCCCGGGTTAATAGAATTCCTTATCCGGATTTCTGGTTCGCGGACCGTTAAATAGAGTCATTCTTTTCCTCGATTCGGGATTTAACCGGTGACTTGGGACACCATAAAATCTCCCAAGTGGCGACTCTGAAGTAATTAAAATAAATCCCATCTCGATTGTCCTTTAATTGGAAAAACTCTTTGCGTCCTTGCGGGTGCGTAAAAAAGAGGTGTGACAGCTCTGGCGACTCTGCTGGGGATTATGTTCTTTTAGAATTCGAGCTCGGAATAACTGTTGTATTTGGCATACTTTATTATCTGATTTTTTTACATGTTGGCATCAATGTGCAAAATGTTGTTTTTACTGCTTTGATATTGTGTGAACTGTATATATAAATTGTGCCGGAACCAATCTCCTCTCTGAGTCTTCTAAATCATGAAGAAGGGTGCACTTCGTGTGACTTCTTTTCTGTATAGTGTCTAATTCCCATTTTAGAACGAGGTTTGGATAAGTTGCAAAACCGGTGAAGCTTCTGTATTCCCGGGTTGCTGCCTCCTCCTCGGCTCGAGCTGTCCGCTCGGGTAAGCCAAGTCTAGAACAGATAAACCCAAGTTTTAAACCTAGAATAACAAAGCTTCATGCCGGATCCCTAGTAGGAAACGTTTATTTGCATCATGTCGCATTTGGCTTAGGGGACTCAACACAGGGGTTGGGTCCGTCTAGGACAGGTGACCTGGAATGAACAGACTATCCTGCTGCATCCTGTTTGTCTTGCGCATTTATCTGTTATAGACTTGCATGCTGACCGGTTTTAGAGAATAATAATAATAATAATAAAAAAAAAAAAAAAAAAAAAAAAAAGAAAAAATGTGTTTTGCTCTTAAGATAGAAATAGCTTATTTGTTTTCCTTTAGTAAAGTGAATAAATAAATAATGCCGTTTGTTTCGTCAAAACCGAACTACGGGGGTTTGATTCTCATCGGATGTGAGATACGTAGGCAACCTCCATCGGGTCCAACTTCACCTTTTGAAAAATTAATTTTTGTACTAAATAAGTCGGTGACGCTGTTTTCAAAAATAGCCGAATGTTCCCGAAAGGGACGCCGGAAGGCTAATTTCGTATAAACGGCCACCTTTGGGTCAATTTTGATCGATTTACCCCACAGCCTTAAAAGCCTTCGTCCCCGAGACGTTGAAAGGCCGTGATTGAAAACTAATTTTTTATTTTTTAGCAAAACAAAGTTGTCTTTCTTATTTAAATCACCTTAATAAATGTGCAGGATGAGCACGAATCAGAATAAATCATTTTCAATCTTTAGTGAGGTCCCTCAGCAGCTCCGTATATGGTGGAACGATTTGGAAGACAGTAGCAAAAAGGTCGTAGGGAGAATTTTGGGAGGTTTGGTTGATCTGTTGAATATCGAGCCAAGGGAGGACATCATCAAGGCACTGGTATCTTTCTGGGATCCGACCCGCAACGTGTTCCGTTTTGTTGACTTTGAATTGACGCCCACATTAGAGGAAATTGCGGGCTATGCAGGACTTAATGGGAAATTAAGAGGGCAATACCTACTCTCACCAAGACCGGTATCTCCACATGGGTTTCTGGATTTATTGAGCATTAGTCGAAAGGTGAAAAATGATGATCTGTTGAAAGGGTATTGCGATCTTCAATTCTTATATCAACGGTACGGCACTCCTCGGGGTTTTGAAGAGTCAAACCTTGGACTGACTCACGCAGGGAATAGAACCAAGTGGGAGGCCAGACGAATTCTAGCATTCCTAACGACATTCTTGGGGGTTGTGATTTGTCCGCGTGAAGATAAGAAGATAGAGATAAGTCTGGTAGGAATAGCCGATGTTGCAATCAAAAAGGCTACCAAGCACGGTGGTCCCTTTGGTTTTGTCCGAAATCTATCGAGCCTTGACTGTACGCCGAGAAGGGGGCAATTTCTTCCAAGGATGCAATTTGTTACTCCAATTGTGGATGCAAGAACACCTCCATCACCGGACACAATACATGAACCATGGGTTGACCGGAAAAAACTGTATCAGGGGTTTCGAAGAACGGATGATGGGTGCTGTATTCCCTGAAGGCGTCGAGGCATGGCTTGCACGACTAAACTCAATAGAAGCCGATCAGATTGAATGGGCATTCGGGTGGTTACCCGATACTGAAGTAATATATATGGCAGCCGAGGAGTGTTATATCCTTCTGATGGGGATCCGCAGTGTTCAACCCTATGTCCCTCACCGTGTATTACGTCAACTAGGGAGGTTTCAGGTTATTCCTACCGATCAAGACCTAAGGAAGTACGCCATTGAGTTGAGCCCGGGAGTTGTCTTCCCCGAAGAGAAGGTTAGAAGGCTGTGGCACGAATGTCGGTTCCTTGAGCCTAAAACCATGGTCCGGGAATTATCTAAGGGAGAGGTGGACCCAAAGTACAACGTGTGGTTCGGGAAAAGATTTCAGATTCGTCGGAAATGTTCTAAAAGAGCCCATGTCCAACAATTCACGGAAGATTCACGGGAACAATGGGATTGGTTAGCGAAGGAGGAGGGGTACAGGACGAAGATTGGTAGGATAGAACAGCAGGTCCGGGACCTTCAGTTCGAAAAGAACATGCAAGCCGCCACCGACGAAGGAGACAAAAAGAAGTTGGTACAAGAAAATGACTTCTTGAGAGCTCAAATCCAGCAAATGAAAAGAGATGCTGACAGACAATCGAGGAGTCGGGCCGACGAAAAATTGATAAGGGGTTTGAGAAGCCAAGTCACCGACATCCAAAGAGAATTGGACGAGTCAAAAGCCCAAATAACGAGGATCCGTGCTAGCGGGAAAAGGAGGCACATCAACATGCACTTCACCTAAAGCAAGTAGAAGAAGATTACACCGATATCATCACTAGCCTGAGGGAAGCAAATGTTGTCCTTAGGGAGCGGGTTTTCAAGCAAGCCCAAGATGCCAGAGCAGACCTCGACCGCTGCCACAATTTGATGGCCCGACCGCAAGGACAAGTGGATAGGCTCCTAGATCAAGTCACCAACAATGCTCGAAGATTGGGGGCGAAAAACCAGCAAATAGAGCGGCTACTCGGAGAAAGGGACACGATCAAGGATAGAATTGGAGAAATCGGGCACTATGTCACCATGAAGTGCCTAGCTTGTGAACGAATGCCCCGCGCCGACCTTTTCGCTTCAATCATGGGTTATGTTCATCGGATCATGGAAGAGTTGAGGGAACTGCACAAGGACCTCACACCGAGGCCTGCGGCAAGGCCGAATGATGCCTCGCAGGCCCCCAGGAGTTTTAGGGCATTAGATTTTGATTAAAAATGTATTCTGAAATGTCGAGTCAAGCTAGTTGGCATTTTTATCTTTACTTTCTCAAGTCAAGCATTTTTCTTTTGTTTTGCTGATTTTGTAAGACGTGTTTTGTAACTACACGGTTTTATTTGATATAAAAGTTACTGAATTTTGCCACAATCTTGTTACCAGAACTACGCTCGGTCTGATTCACGCGGGGTCGTGATACGTAGGCAATCCACATAAGATTCGACCACCACTAAAAAGAAAGAAAAAGAACCCCAAAGGTTAAATAACAATAAGGCTTGCAAAGATAGTCGAAAAAGAAAAAAAAGGGAAAAAGAAAAAAGAAAAAGAAAAGCAAAAGGGCCGGAATGACGCATGTTAAAGAGTACATGTAGAAAGGGTTATTTGGTTAGGTGCATTGCATCCAACGTGCTATAACATATCTGTCAAACTCGGTGAACTAACAAGTTTGTTGCGTATTCCGGAAAGTTTAGCAGTTGGTTTGACAGAATATACTGGCCAGCCATCACTACCGCACTAGATCCAAAGGACCAGTTACAGTAAGCATGTCGAGTTCTGGCAAGAGTCTCGAGGAAGAAAAATCCGAGCTACAAATCATGAAAGAAGAGGTAGACCGGTTAAAACAACAGATAACAGAGATGCACTTGGCCTGGGCCAGGGAACAGTCTTCACCAAACCGCCCTACTCTCGCCTCAGCTCCGGAACATCCGCCCGTCGATCCTTCAACAAGCGCCCCGAGCTATCCATACTTTCAGGGGGAAAATCCATATGCCACCCACATTCCACCAGCCAAACCAAATCCTCCTCCAGTCACCCCTGTTTTTGTAGCACCTCCACCTGCTCCTCTGCAAAGGCCGGCCGGCGAACCATATGTTCAGATCCATGACAACTCTTACTATCCTCCAGAGCCTACTTTCAGGGCTCCCGAACCACAATCACATACACCTCATTGGGATAATCCGGCAGAACCGGAAAAACACTTCCAAAGTTCGGAACACGAGGAAGTTGCCAGAAAAGTTAAAAGCCCTGGAGCAGTCCTTCAGGAACATGCACGGTTTAGGCAACCAGGTCAGCGTCGCCTATAAAGATCTGTGTCCATTTCCGGACGTCCAGTTGCCAGCAGGATTTAAAATGCCCAAATTCGACCTATACGAGGGGCACGGTGACCCAGTGGCCCACCTGCGGGGGTTTTGCAGTAAAATGAGAGGGGCCGGAGGACGGGACGAGCTTCTGATAGCCTACTTCGGCCAGAGTCTCGGAGGATCGGCGTTGGAGTGGTACACTAGACAGGATCCCAGTAGATGGTTTACGTGGGATGATTTGGCTCAAGCTTTTATCGACCAGTTCCAATACAATCTTGAGATAATCCCCGACCGCCTATCATTGCTAAAACTAGAGAAGAAGCCTGCCGAAAGCTTCAGGGAATTTGGTTTCCGATGGAGGGAACAGGCGGCCAGGGTAGATCCGCCGATGAGAGAAAGCGAGATGGTGGACTACTTCTTGCATACATTAGAGCCCACCTACTTCGGACATCTGGTAACGTCCGTAGGCAAATCATTCACTGAGGTGATAAAAATGGGGGGTATGATCGAGGAGGGTTTGAAGGCCAACAAGATCATGAGTTACTCAACACTGAAAGCCACCACTCAGGCTATCCAAAGCGGTACTGGAGGAGTACTGGGGAAGAAGAGGAGAGAGGAAGTTGCGGCCGTCGAGTCCGGGGCATGGTTCAAAAATAGAGGCCCCGCACCCCAATATAGCCCACCCCAACCTCACCACCAAAATTACCCCCACAACCCATATAGCTACCCGCAACATTACTATCCCGCACCTGATCCTCATTTTACTGTCCACCATGCACAGTCATATTCTGCACCTCCCGCTCATGCACCGTGGCGTGCACCAAACCCGCAGAACAATCACCCACCCCCAAGAGCTTACAGAAACCCCTCGGGCGCGAGTTTCCGTCCGAACCAGGCATTCAGGGGCGACAGGGCGCCGAGGCCAAAGACTTTCACTCCCTTAGAAGAGTCTTACACCAGTCTGTTCCACCGGTTGAAGCAAGTAGGGTTGCTAAATCCGGTTGAAGCTAAGCTACCAAACCCCCTCCCGAAGAACCTGGACCATTCAGTAAATTGTGCTTACTGCTCGGGATGTCCGGGACACGATACAGAAAAGTGTTGGAGGCTAAAGACGGCCATCCAGGAGCTCATTGACACCCGCAGGATCGAGGTCCAGACTCCAACAGAGCCCAACATCAACCAAAACCCGCTTCCAACTCATCACGAGACCAATATGATCGAGTTGGTACGGGCGGAGGAAGGAAGGGAGAAAGCCTCTCAGACTGTAATGATGATTAAGTCTAGCGGGGCAGGAACGAGAAAAGGGCCAAGCCTTGATGAGTCGCCCAGTTGCAAGAAGGACATACCAGGAGAGTCGGAAGCAGGAAAGGAAAGTGTGAACGAAGTACCGGTGAAGCCGGCCAAGATAGTTGTACCAGGGGCAGCAATCAAGCCCATCTTGACAGTAGCAGGCGTTCGAATGGATCCTTTCATCATCCAACCGGCAACACAGTTGCCAGTAACTGATAGCCGGGCTGTCCCATGGAATTATGCTCGGATTACAACGACCTACAGAGGAAAGGAGGTGAAAGAGGAAGTTTGTGAAGCCCAAGGGTTGACCCGCTCGGGGAGATGTTTTGCCCCTGCGGAATTGAGGAAGACTACTCCGGCAGTATTGAAAAAGCTGGTCACTGATGAAGAGGCGGAAGAATTCTTGAAAAAGATGAAGCTGCATGACTACTCTGTCTTAGAGCAGCTAAAGAAGACTCCGGCGCAAATATCATTGCTATCCTTGCTAATACATTCTGAAGAACATCGGCAAGCATTGATGAAAGTCCTGAATGAGGCACATGTACCGGATAAAATCTCAGTGAGCCATTTGGAGAAGATCACCAATAGGATCTTCGAAGCAAATCGGATCACCTTCACCGATGACGAGTTGCCTGAGGAAGGCACTGAGCATAACAGGGCTTTATATCTTACGGTGAAGTGCGAAGAGGCGGTGGTTACCAAAGTCTTGGTCGATAATGGGTCCAGTGCTAACATTTGTCCTCTCTCTACACTGGGCAAATTAAAAGTAGACATCGGCAGGGTACGCGAGAACAGGGTATGTGTTCGAGGGTTCGACGGAGGAGGTAAAGCGTCGGTTGGCGACATAGTGCTAGTCTTGACAATCGGGCCAGTGGAGTTCACCATGGAATTCCAGGTGCTGGACATGGTGGTGTCATATAACCTCCTAATAGGGCGACCATGGATTCATGCCGCAAGAGCAGTTCCATCCAGCTTACACCAGCTCGTCAAGTTTGAATGGGACCAGCAGGAGATCGTCGTCCATGGAGAGAACGATCCACAATCGGGCACCATCATTCCCTTTGTTGAAACAGAAGAAGATGTTGGGCCGTGGGTGTATCAGGTCTGCGATGTGGTGTCCGCCCACCGAGTTCCGGAAGGGGAATGTATTCCCGGCGATAGAACAATTACTGCGGATGTCATGGTGGCGCATGAAATGTTGCGACATGGTTTCGCACCCGGTAAAGGGCTAGGTGCATCTCTGCAAGGAATTATACAACCGGTATCAGTGGTCGAAAACTTGGGAACCTTCGGCTTGGGATTCCAGCCAACCTCGGAGGACATCCGGCGAGCAAAGAGGAGTAAGCAGAAAACATGGGTGCTCCCAAAGCCTGTTCCACGCCTTTCCCAATCTTTTGTCAGGTCCGGAGCAAGAGGACATCCAGCGCCAAAGATTCCCGGCCCTACGGTCAGGCCGGACGAAGAGTTCTTCAGGAAGTTCGAAAACCTATTCACAGATGTATGTATGCTCGAAGACGGGGAAGGATCCAGTCATGCCGAGATACAATTTGTGGGACCAAAGGCAAAACTGAATAACTGGAAGGCTACTCCTCTCCCTGTCCGGAAGGAGTCTTGGTAGTTTGTCTTGGATTGTTCTTTCTTTCGAAATTTTGTATTGGGGGGTTTGTCCCCGGAGGAAAATCCCTTTGTTTTTTCATTTTTGATTTAAGTCTGCAGTTTGTTTTCCCTTTGTACAATTCCCATTAATGAAATGTGGTTCCTTCGCGTCTAATTTTGTTTATCTTTTTCTTTCTTTTTACTTTTCTGAACAGCCTTCTTGCAACTGATCTTAATGATATGGCGTGCTTAAAGATTAATCAACCCAGCCTAGAAAGTCAATCGGGTTTGGAAATAATAACACATGAAATAAGAAGTGACGAGAGTGAGTCAGAGTACGGCGATGATGAAGCCGTAGAAGAAATCGGGGAAGAATTAAGTCACTTCGAGGAAAAGCCCAAACCGAACTTAAATGATACTGAGGCCGTTAATCTAGGGAATGCTGATGACGTCAAAGAAACCCGGATAAGTGTCCATATTGAACCCAGTCTGAGAGAGGAGCTGATCAAAACACTCATGGAGTTTAAAGACATTTTCGCATGGTCGTACGACGACATGCCAGGACTCAGCACTGATCTAGTGGTTCATAGATTACCCACTGATCCGGCATATCCTCCCGTCAAGCAAAAGCTGCGGAAATTCAAGACGGAGATGAGTGTGAAGATTAAGGAGGAGGTAACCAAGCAATTGCAGGCGAAAGTCATTCGTGTCACTCGATACCCTGAATGGTTGGCTAACGTAGTACCGGTGCCAAAGAAAGACGGAAAGATCAGAGTATGCGTGGACTATCGCAATCTCAACAAGGCAAGTCCTAAGGATAATTTCCCACTTCCCAATATCCATATCCCTGATTGATAATTGCGCCGGACGCGAAATTGGATCCTTTGTGGACTGTTATGCGGGATATCATCAGATTTTGATGGATGAAGAGGACGCAGAAAAGACGGCTTTTATCACGCCGTGGGGGACTTATTGCTACCGAGTGATGCCGTTTGGTTTGAAGAATGCAGGAGCAACATATATGAGGGCAATGACTACGGTATTCCATGACATGATACACAAGGAAATTGAGGTGTACGTGGATGATGTGATCATAAAATCTAGGCGTCAAGAAGACCATGTGGCCGACCTCAGGAAGTTCTTTCAAAGACTTCGAAGGTACGACATCAAGCTCAATCCGGCCAAATGCGCATTCGGAGTTCCATCAGGAAAGTTGCTAGGATTCATCGTCAGCCGACGGGGCATCGAGTTGGACCCATCCAAAATCAAGTCCATTCAGGAGTTACCCCCGCCGAAGAATAAAACAGAGGTAATGAGTCTGTTGGGAAGGTTGAATTACATCAGTAGGTTTATTGCCCAGCTTACGGCAACTTGTGAACCCATATTCCGCCTATTGAAGAAAGACGCCGCGATAGAATGGACGGCAGAATGTCAGGAAGCGTTTGACCGGATCAAAGGGTATCTGTCAAATCCACCCGTACTAGTTCCGCCTGAGCCAGGTAGACCCCTGATTCTTTATCTGACGGTCTTGGAGAACTCGTTTGGCTGCGTACTGGGGCAGCATGATCTTACCGGCAGGAAGGAAAGGGCCATTTACTACCTCAGTAAGAAGTTTACAGTCCACGAGGTCAAGTACACTCATCTGGAAAAGACATGTTGCGCCCTGACTTGGGTAGCCCAAAAGCTGAAACACTACTTGTCTTCTTACACCACGTACCTCATTTCGCGGCTGGATCCGTTGAAGTATATTTTCCAGAAACCCATGCCTACAGGGAGGCTAGCAAAGTGGCAAATATTACTTACGGAATTCGACATCATATACGTGACAAGGACGGCTATGAAAGCTCAAGCCCTGGCCGATCACTTAGCTGAAAATCCCGTTGATGACGAATACGAACCTTTGAG
This sequence comes from Nicotiana noctiflora, assembly GCA_032618575.1. Classification (NCBI taxonomy): domain Eukaryota; kingdom Viridiplantae; phylum Streptophyta; class Magnoliopsida; order Solanales; family Solanaceae; genus Nicotiana; species Nicotiana noctiflora. Next base: position 121,596 of record JASVEL010009390.1, read on the forward strand.
GACGTATTTTCCAGATGAGGAAGTATTGCAGATTGAGGGGTTGGAACCAACCAAGGATCCAGGATGGAAGCTCTTCTTCGATGGAGCGGCAAACGCAAAAGGAGTCGGAGTAGGGGCTGTGCTCATATCTGAAACAGGACATCATTATCCCGTTACTGCTCAACTGCGTTTTCACTGTACCAATAACATGGCCGAGTACGAGGCATGTATCTTGGGGTTGCGATTAGCGGTGGACATGGATGTACAGGACGTTTTGGTCTTGGGGGACTCGGACCTTCTAGTACATCAGATTCAAGGAGAATGGGAAACCAGAGATTTAAAGCTTATCCCATATCGTCAGTGTTTGCATGATTTGACCAAACGCTTTCGATCGGTAGAATTCAGGCACATCCCAAGGATGCATAATGAGGTTGCCGACGCGTTGGCTACTTTAGCGTCAATGCTACATCACCCGGACAAGGTTCGTGTCGATCCGTTACATATCCATGTCCGAAATCAACATGCTTATTGTAATGTGATAGAGGAAGAGGTGGATGGTGAGCCATGGTTTCATGATGTCAAGGAATACCTCAGGTTAGGAGTATACCCAGAGCAAGCAACCGGAGATCAAAAGCGAGCTATTCGGCGGTTGGCGAACGGATTTTTCCTTAGTGGAGGGGTGCTGTACAAAAGAACCCCAGATTTGGGATTGTTGAGATGTATAGATGCGAGTCAAGCCACAACAAGTGATGACGGATATACACTCGGGAGTTTGCGGACCACACATGAGCGGATACGTATTGGCAAAGAAGATTCTTCGAGCAGGATATTATTGGCTCACTATGGAGCGGGATTGTATAAGTTTCGTGCGAAGATGTCATCAGTGTCAGATACACGGAGATTTGATTCATTCTCCGCCGACTGAATTGCATACAATGTCCGCACCATGGCCGTTTGTCGCATGGGGTATGGATGTTATTGGACCTATTGAGCCTGCGGCTTCCAATGGTCACAGGTTCATTCTGGTAACGATTGATTATTTCACCAAGTGGGTGGAGGCCAAAACATTCAAATCAGTGACCAAGAAGGCAGTGGTGGACTTCGTACACTCCCACATCATTTGTAGGTTCGGAATTCCGAAGATGATCATCACAGATAACGGTGCAAATCTTAACAGTGGATTGATGAAAGAGGTATGTCAACAGTTCAAGATTACACACCGAAATTCCACACCGTATCGCCCAAAAGCAAACGGTGCGGTCGAGGCAGCAAACAAGAACATAAAGAAGATATTGAGGAAGATGATAGAAGGGTCTAGGCAGTGGCATGAAAAGTTACCATTTGCGCTCTGTTGGGTTATCGCACTACCGTCCGGACTTCGGTAGGTGCAACTCCTTACTTGTTGGTATACGGGACTGAAGCAGTAATACCCGCAGAAGTTGAGATCCCATCCCTCCGAATTGTCGCTGAAGCTGAGATTGATGACGACGAGTGGGTCAAAACCCGATTAGAGCAATTGAGCTTGATCGATGAAAAGAGATTGACAGCAGTATGTCACGGCCAATTGTATCAAAAGAGAATGGCGAGAGCATATAACAAGAAGGTACGTTCCAGGAGATTTGAAGTGGGACAGCATGTGCTGAAGAGAGTTCTACCACATCAGGCCGAGGCGAAAGGCAAGTTCGCTCCAAATTGGCAGGGACCATTCGTGGTGACTAGAGTATTATCCAACGGCGCTCTATGTCTGACTGATGTCGAGGGAAGATGCACCGATATGGCTATCAATTCTGATGCAATCAAGAGATATTATGTGTAATTCTTTAATGCATTTGTCAACGTTTGGTTCCGTTTGTGTGTATTTGGCATTTTTCGGAGAATGAAATGACAGAGGCAATTTTTCTACTACCCAAACACTTTAACCTTTGTTTCCCCATTTGAGCCTTAATTATTCTTTCATATACCCTCTTTCGAAATCATCAAGGAAGATGTGTAACAGAATAGAAAAGAAACAAAGAAGTAATACAAGAAAAAGTGAACTACGTTCGACCTGATTCCTCAAGAAGGATACGTAGGCGCCACACGGCTCGGTCATAATAAAATAAAAATCAAAAAATCCCCCAAGCAACAAAACTGGGGCAGAAGTCATTGTTTCGTTGGAAAGATAGTGTGGATTCCGAAAGTTGTAATAAGCTAACCGTTGAGGCTAAACCCCTTTCTTCAGCCTCACGCGCAGAAACCATATTAAGAACCAGAAAGACCTCTCGATCAGTATTTGAGAAGTGCCAAGTCATGTGAACAGAAGCCAAGAGTGACATCCCGACCCTCGATTGAATCCAGGATGCACAAGCCGAAAGGGGATAACGCTCTAGAAGGAATCTCAGGGGTGATACCCCGCCGCAGGGAAAGAGAACGTAAATGAGAGAGTCTTAACGGTGAAAACCCTCGAGGGCACCTTAAGGCGAAGGAAGTTGAGAGAAATAAAATGAGAGAGTCTTACGGTGAAAACCTTTACGGGCACCTTAAGGCGACGGGAGATAGAGAGAAATGAGAGAATCTCATTAGTGAAAACCCTTTGAAGGGCACTGTGAGGTGGCAGGATGAGATGGTTACAAGATGTCTGCATGAGACAAGGTTGGGACATCCGTTTACCTCTAGCAGGACGCGGTATCGGAAAGTGATTGACATGAATAGACTGGGTAGTTTAATCTCAAAGGCGCGGCATAACATTGGATCAGGCGCACATTCAGATAAGTTTTCCTATTTTGAGTTCAGAAAAGTTTTTCTCTTCTTTTGTCATTTGCGGTCAGTAGTCTTTTCTTTTCTTTTCTTTCGTTTTCGAAAATTGATTTTTTAAAGCTTACTACCAAGTCTCCCAAAGCAATATATTGAAAGTGAATAGGCATGGAACAAGGCAATAAGACAGAAGTCGTTACGATAGTAAGATTGGGATGACAGGCTGAGTGGAAGGTTGGACACATGTGGCATGTCCGAAAGATGATTTCACGCAACAGATCACCGGCTAACAAGAGTCGGACCAAACCAAAGAGTGGAATAAAAGGAAAGATGAGAGGTCGTTCGTGGAAAAAGCATCTTCCCAAGCAAGCGTCAACGTCGTCCTCAAAGTTCGAGAGAGGCCAAGCAGCTGAAAGAGAATGGCCTCAACAAGAGTGGCACGACCACTCGCGGCGTTTTGAAACTAACAATTTTTCTTTGATTTAAAGCAGGAAAAGAGGGTCCGTCGGCAGAAAAGCATACCGTCCAGAAGTTTATCACACCGGGGCAGAAAATTTTCTCCTCTTGCGAAAATTTTCTGGAAAGCAAGACTCACAGGATAAGTGTAGAAAGCAACACAAGACGGGGTGATCTTTGAGCCGGGTATCATCCCCAGCAGTTATTGGAAAAAGAAAAAATGGCTTCGAGATTCCCCCAGCAGTATTACATCCTATAATTTGATCAAGGAAACAAAAGCGTGAGTCCCAAAAGAGGTAGGGGAAAAAGGAAGAGGGGTGAAGGAAACAAAGAATACTTCCTCAGCAGCATCACCCCCCAGCGGGCGAGTAAACAGTTCCAAAATATCCCCAGCAGCCAGAAGAAAAGTAATACGACCGGGGGAAAGCCATTCCAAGACAGGATAATTCAGAAGAGAAGGTGGTCCGAGAGGTAATGCAGGAACAAGGATAGGGTACAAGAGGCAAGGGAAGGTAATCAAGATAGGGATTTCAGTGAAGTAGTAGTCGAAGTCAGGGAGCCCGCCCGGAGAACGGAGTGGCGATTTAATGTCGAAGTTAGTAGTTGAAGTCGTGAAGCCCGCCCGGAGAACGGAGTGGCGATTTAATTTTGAAGTAGTAGTCGAAGTCGGGGAGCCCGCCGGGAGAATGGAGTGGCGATTTAATTTTGAAGTTGCAGTTGAAGTCGGGGAGCCCGCCTGGAGAATGGAGTGGCGATTTAATTTTGAAGTTGTAGTTGAAGTCAGGGAGCCCGCCCGGAGAATGGAGTGGCGATTTAATTTTGAAGTTGCAGTTGAAGTCGGGGAGCCCGCCCGGAGAATGGAGTGGCGACTTAATTTTGAAGTTGTAGTCGAAGTCGGAAGCCCGCCCGGAGAACGGAGTGGCGATTTAATTTTGGAAGTTGTAGTCGAAGTCAGGGAGCCCGCCGGGAGAACGGAGTGGCGATTTAATTTTGAAGTAGTAGTTGAAGTCGGGGAGCCCGCCGGGAGAATGGAGTGGCGATTTAATGTCGAAGTTGTAGTCGAAGTCGGAAGCCCGCCCGGAGAACGGAGTGGCGATTTAATTTTGAAGTTGCAATCGAAGTCAGGGAGCCCGCCTGGAGAACGGGGTGGCGATTTAATTTTGAAGTAGTAGTTGAAGTCAGGGAGCCCGCCTGGAGAATGGAGTGGCGATTTAATGTTGAAGTTGTAGTTGAAGTCAGGAAGCCCGCCTGGAGAATGGAGTGGCGATTTAATTTTGAAGTGGTATGTTGAAGTCAGGGAGCCCGCCTGGGGAATGGAGTGGCGATCTGTCTAATTTGGTAGAGGAAAGCGGTAGAATGTAACAGAAATTTTCGGCATGAATCCAAGTTCGTCAGAAGAGACGAAGCATCAGAAGGAACGCCAAGTCAGACAAGATGGCAAGGAGCGCGACAAGATCAAGTTAAAAAGGATAGATAAGAACTTGTAGTACCTGTAACTTAGTCTAGCTTCTTGTTTTTGTTGCTTAGTACGGTGTAACAAGGAGATCAGCTAAGCAGTGGCAACAGCAGTAACAGCAGTAACAGCAGTAACAGCGAGATCGCAACAGTCATGGTAGTCCCAGCTACCAGAACTTCCCGAACTACATCGACCTGATTCCCTTTTAGCCAGGGATATGTAGGAGACCCTTGAAGCAAGGTTCGGTCAAAACTTTTCCAAAATGCTTCATACGGAGTGTTCGGATAGGCAAAAATCGCTTATATCCGCTCATTTATCTTTGCACGAAAACTCGGCGTGTTTACGCGCAAAGAGGGGCAGCTGTGAGCACGTGATTTTTGCCTTACTCGAGAAGTACTCCCAGAAATTTCAAAATAAAAATAGTTTCGTGTTGGGCATGATTTGTGTGATTTTGTATTAATTTTATCTTTTGTGTGCACGTTTATTTATTTAAATTAAAAATACAAAAATATATGCTAGGCTTTGCATTTTCAGTGTTTGATATCGAAGTCATGTGATTTACATTTTTTGGGTAATATGTAATTGTGTGCGTTACTTGTAGTAAAAACAGCGGTGTTATAGGTTGGTATATACATATGTGTGTATATATATATATATATGTATACATACATATATATATATATATATATACACATATGCATATAATATAGCATGAAGATCCGAGCTGGGCCAAATTTAGCCTAAAAGCCAGGCCCAAATGAATTGCTTCTGATCTGGCCCAAATATCCGTCCAGCCTCAGCCTATGTAACGCCTGATCTGGACCGTTGGATTTTATTATCCAACGGCCCAGATTAATCCTTTAATTCTAATATACATCCGGCCTATGATTTAACCAAACGACGTCGTTTGGTTTAAGTGAGGGGATCCTGATCGTTGATCGTAAATGATCCAACGATCAGGATTCAATCTCATCTCTGGTATATATTCCTCATTTCGTACCCCGCCCCCCCAAGCCAGAACCCCCCCTCTCCCTTCATCTCCCTCAGAGCTCTCAAACACCCGGTGTAACGCCGCCCTCCTCCGCCTGCCGGAAATCGCCTCACGGCGGTTCCGGTAGGCCAATCGCCACCAAACCAATGCCAAACCCTTCCCCTCACCTCCCCCATCACGATCCCAGCCTCCATTAACCTCGAATCATGCCGGAGCTCCTCGAATCTTCATTTGAAGATTCGAGTCAAACTCGAACCTATGCCAAACCACCCCAAAATCACACCATAGCTTCCCCTCGCCTCCCTCAGCCCCCCACCGGCCTTGGTTTAGCTCGAATCTTACCAGGGTTGTAAAAGCCCCAAATCTCGGCCATGAACCCTAGATGCCGATTTCTTCCTAATTGAGGTCTAATAGACCTTAATTGGGATGTTTTCATTATTGAAAACATCTCAATTAAGGTCCATTGGCCTCAAAAACGAAGAGCCCAAGTCCAAGTTGAATCCCAAGTTCGATTTGAACCCAAGACAGGTCCGGGTCCGTTCAAATGCAGAGTTGGTCTTCTCTTATGGTATTTCTTCCTTTATTTCTTCATATTCCATTTGTTAATCAATTGAATTTGGTCCTCGTGCTTTAGTTTTTCAGTTTTTGTTCTTCATCCCCAAAGACTTTTATTTGGTCAAGTTGCATTCTGTTAATTGTTCGAATGTGTTTGTCATAGGATAGTTATTCGTTTCGCTTGGCGTCGTCGAATATTTGGTTTTCATTTTTTGCCGAGACTTTCAGAATCACTGTTTGGTAATTGATTTGTTACCATTGTTATATGTTGTAGTTGATTAAATGTCGTCGATTAGCTGCATAGGTCGATTTGTTTGATATCCCAGACAGTGAATAACACTTGTGAATTGAATTGGAGTGTTTGATTGAAACTGAACTTAGGATGGGAATTAGCTGACTAGGAAATTAGGTGTTAGCATCTTTGAAATATCCCTGGTGCCCTGCACATGAAGCTGGACAGTGGAGTCTGCTGTCACTGCATGGCACTTAGCCTTGTCTGGGCAGAAACCATAGTTAATTAATAAAGTCCATACATGGACAAGGGATAGTGGAAGTTCAGGGACAGTGGGCTGGAAACAGAGAGGGGATGGGCTGGGCAAAGAGAGGGATGGGCAGATGTATTCCCTGATGCTTTTTGGCCCTGATAAGTGGTGGTTTCAGCTATAAAAGGGGAGAGATAGAGAATACATTGGAGGAGATTTTCATAGACACACACTATAGAGACATTATAGAGAGAGACTTGAGAGCATCCTGGAAGCAAAAACAATAGCACATTCATACATTGAGAGATACATACTGATTTTGAGAGCATCTGGTAGGGCAAAACAGTACCTTGAGAGCAAAAACATAGAGTGTGATAAGTAGAACACCTGGAGGGCAAAATCATAGTCATAACTAGGGAGAAAAACAGATACAAAGGTACAAAAGAAGCTACTGTTTCATTGGTCTGGACTGTTTCGTGGTTTTGATCCAGTGTCTGAGATTTGGTCGCTGGTTGGGTGTTGTTCTTGTTGTTATTGGTAGTGCTGGGCCTTTGTTCTTAGCTGTGTTGTATGTGTGTTGCTGCCTGGGTCGATTTGGTGCTGTTGGTCCATCGTTTGGGTTGCTGTTTGGTCCATTTGGTTGCTGCCTGGTTTAGTTGTTGCTGTTATTTCATTGTTGTGTTGCTGCTGGTTGTTGTGTGTGTCTATAGTGGTGCTGCTTGGCTAGTTTTGGGGCTGTCAATCCAGTTTGTCACTGTTTGTTGGTCTAAGTGACTGCTGGTCCATTGTTTGCCACTGGTAGTGTTTGCTATTGGTTTGGTTGAGTGCTGCCACTGGTCGTTGCTGTTGTTACATTGTTTTGTTGCTGCTTGGTTGTCTATTGTTGCCTGGGTTCGAGCTCTAGTCACTAGTTCAGTGATTGATAAAGTTCGATCACTGTTGGTTGTTGGTTGTAACTGGTCTATTGGGTGTTGTTGTTGCTGCTACTGTTCCTGTTACTGTTGCGGCATTACCATCGCTCACTCTTCTTTGTTCTTTCACATTCCAGGTACACATCTCTGTTATTGTAATTCCCTGGTTCAAAAAGAATGAAGCCTGAAGTTTATGTTTGAAGTCTGTTGAATCATGTAGTCGTTCAAAGTCTATGCTCGATTACATTCTGTTTCTGTCTAATTAAATTTGTATTGCTAGTTTTGTTATGGGAAATGTAGCTAGACCAAAGATACATTGTCGTTAGATAAGCATGTAAACCTGAATTAGTCTTCGTATCTCTATTCAATCTTCCCTACTCATGTGTGTAATCTCCAAACCTGTTAAATGATAGACCTTACGTCACAAGCAAGATTAGCTAGAGAGTTGTTACTCAACGGAATGACGTAATTAGATTAAAAAGAGTCGGGTGTGCATTTCATGTGACCCAAATCCAAACCCCGAAATGTTGAATAAGAATATGTTGAGGATCCGGGTGCATTTCATGTGACGCGATTCGAAAGCATATTTTTAAGCAACTTTCTCTTTCGTAAATCATAACCAATAATAAAAGCGGTAAAGGGGTATTAACTTGCACTAAGTACATAATTGTAAAAAACAGATAGATAAGCCAAACAAGACAGTTGAGCGACCGTGCTAGAACCACGGAATTCGGGAATGCCTAATACCTTCTCCCGGGTTAATAGAATTCCTTATCCGGATTTCTGGTTCGCGGACTGTTAAATAGAGTCATTCTTTTCCTCGATTCGGGATTTAACCGGTGACTTGGGACACCATAAAATCTCCCAAGTGGCGACTCTGAAGTAATTAAAATAAATCCCATCTCGATTGTCCTTTAATTGGAAAAACTCTTTGCGTCCTTGCGGGTGCGTAAAAAGAGGTGTGACAGTATCATGTCACGGAATACCGTAGTCATCGCTCTCATGTATGTTGCCCCTGCCACGAGAATCAAGCTCCGCACGCGTAGAATCTGCTCAAATACAGTAGAAATACAACAAATTAGGCCAATGGGACGTCACCCAATCAATACAACTCGATTTACATCAAAATTCCCAAAGTTGTCAAAACCCGACTTTCGGTACGCTTATCGAAAAATCACGAAAGTCACATATTCGGAACCCTCATCTCAATACGAGTCTATGCATATCAATTTTACCAAATTCGGACTCCATTTGCCCATTCAAAACCTTGATTTTCTAAAGTCCAAGCCTAGGGCTAAATCCTCCATAAATTACCCCAAATTCCTCCATTTTCATGATATAATTGCATAATATTTACCAATACTAATCATAGTTTAAGTCCATAGATGATTACCTGATGATTTCCCTTGAATTTCTCTTCAAAATCGCCCAAATCGCCTCTAAAGCCGAGACCCAAAATGTGTGAAATGTTCTGAAATTTTTCTAACTTCGGATACACTTACTTACAGCGATTTTCGCTTCTGCGGAATATTTTCCGCTCCTATGCACCCGTATCCGCGACCAAAGGGTCGCTTCAGCGGTTCCAGGCCTGGCCGGCCATTTCCGCTTCTGCGAGCAAAGGGCCGCTTAAGCGGGCCCGCTTCTGCGAAGGAACATCCGCATTCGCGGAAACATCCGCCTCTGCGCACTGTTTACCGCTTCTGCGGTCTCGCCCAAGCGGTCGAGTGTCCGCTTCTGCGGACCATGCCCAATTTCTCCCCGTCCGCTTCTGCGATCACTGGCTCGCACCAGCGACCCCGCTTCAGCGGAATGGCTTCCGCTTCTGCGTAACCAGCCGCTCCGGCGCATCTCGTCCGCTTCTGCGGACACGCTCCTGCGTCCAAAATTCCGCAGGAGCGGAAACAACAGAAGCAGGATCCCAACCTGCAATTTTTCCACAATTTCCTCCCGTTTAACCATCCGAAAACACCCCGAGGCCCCCGGGACCTCATCCAAACATACCAACACATCTTAATACCTCATTCGAACTTGCTCCAATCCTCAAAACACGTCTAATAACACCAAAACCCATAATTCACATCAAATTCAAGCCTAAATTCCTTAAAACATTCCGAATTACACATTCGATCAAAAACCCGACCAAACGACATCCGAATGACCTGAAATTTTGCAGGCACATCCAAAATCACCTAACGAAGCTACTGCAACACTGTCGGAATTCCATTCCGACCCCCGGATCAAAATCTCACCTACCGTTCGGATTTCGCCAAAATTCAACCTTAGCCAATTCAAGCCTATTTCTACACCGGGCCTCCAAATTCAATTCCGATCGCTCCCTTAAGTCACAAATCACCTCCCGGAACTAACCAAATCATCAGAATCCGATTCCGAGCCCTCTAACCAAATAGTCAACTCCGGGTTGACTTTCCTTATTCAAGTTTCCTTCAAGAAGGCTATATGCCTCATTTTCAATCCAATTCACTCCTAACTCACCCGATAGACTCTAACACTGATACAAAATCATAAAACATAGGCTCCACATCATAGGATAGATCACCATCAAGCTGAATGGTACTGAAGTCTAATACATGAGACGGATCTCCAATGTACTTCCGGAGCATAGACACATGGAATACTAGATGGACGCTGGATAAGCTGGGCGGCAAGGCCAACTCATATGCCACCTCTCCAACCCTCCTGAGTATCTCAAAAGGACCAATGTACCTAGGACTCATCTTTCCTTTCTTCCCAAACCTCATGACACCCTTCATAGGTGAAACCTTCAACAATACTCTGTCACCAACCATGAAAGACAACTCTCGAACTCTACGGTCCGCATAACTCTTCTCGCGAGACTGTGCTGTACGAAGCCTCTCCTGGATCAACTTTGCTCTATCCAGAGCATCCTGGACTAACTCAGTCCCTATCAATCTAACCTCACTAGGCTCAAACCATCCCACGGGGGATCTACACCGCCTGCCATACAATGCCTCATACGGGGCCATCTGTATACTCGACTGATAACTGTTGTTGTAGGCAAACTCAGCAAGTGGTGGGAACTCATCCCACGAACCACCAAAGTCAATCACACATGCTCGCAACATATCCTCCAAGATCTGAATAGTGCGCTCAGACTGCCCGTCTGTCTGGGGGTGAAATGCGGTGCTCAACTCAACCCGCGTACCCATCTCTCGCTGAAATGCTCTCCAAAACTGAGAAGTGAACTGAGTACCCCTGTCGGATATGATAGACACTGGGACTCCATGCAACCGGACAATCTCTCGAATAAAGATCGCTGCCAACCGCTCCGATGAGTAGGTAGTACTAACCGGAATGAAGTGAGCTGACTTGGTCAGTCTATCCACAATCACCCATACAGAATCAAACTTCCTCGCCGTCCGAGGGAGTCCAGTAACAAAGTCCATAGTGATCCTCTCCCATTTCCACTCATGAATATCAATGCGCTGAAATACACTACCGGGCCTCTGATGCTCGTACTTAACCTGCTGACAGTTGAGGCACCGTGCTACATGTTTGACAATGTCCCTCTTCATCCACCTCCACCAGTAATGTTGTCTCAAGTCCTGATACATCTTCGCGGCTCCTGGATGGATAGAATACCGCGAGCTATGGGCCTCTTTCAGAATCAACTCACGAAGGCCATCAACATTGGGCACACATATCCGGCCCTGCATCCTCAATACGCCGTCACTACCAATGGTGACATCTCTAGCATCATCATGCTGAACTCTGTCCCTCAGGACAGCCAAATGTGGATCATCATACTGGTGCTCACGAATACAATCATATAAGGATGACCGAGATACAACACAAGCCAATACCCGGCTGGGCTCCGAAATATCTAACCTCACTAGCGGATTGGCTAGCACCTGAACATCATGAGCAAATGGCCTCTCCTCAGCTGGAATATATGCCAAGCTCCCCATACCTGACCGCCTTCCGGCTCAAAGCATCGGCCACCACATTGGCCTTCCCGGATGATATAATATAGTAATGTCATAATCCTTCAGCAACTCAAGCCATCTCCGCTGTCTCAAATTAAGGTCTTTCTGTTTGAACAAGTGCTGGAGACTACGATGGTCAGTATACACCTCACAAGACACACCGTACAAATAGTGCCTCCAAATCTTCAATGCATGAACAATGGCGGCTAGCTCCAAATCATGAACAGGATAGTTCTTCTCATGTGGCTTCAACTGCCGAGAAGCATAAGCAATCACCTTACCTTCCTGCATCAACACACAACCTATCCCCACTCTCGAGGCATCACAATAAACGATATATGAACCTGAAGCTGATGGCAATACTAACACTGGAGCTGTGGTCAAAGCTGTCTTGAGCTTCTGAAAGCTCTCCTCGCACTCATCCGACCACACGAATGGTGCACCCTTCTGGGTCAATTTAGTCAATGAAGAAGCAATGGATGAAAATCCCCGAACAAACCGGCGATAATATCCCGCCAAGCCAAGAAAACTCCTGATCTCTGTAGCTGAGGACGGTCTAGGCCAACTCTGCACCGCCTCTATCTTCTTTGGATCAACCTGAATACCATCAAGAGACACCACATGCCCCAGAAATGCTACGGACTTGAGCCAAAACTCACACTTGGAGAATTTAGCATATAGCTTCTCCTCCCTCAATCTCTGCAACACAATACTCAAATGCTGAGCATGCTCCTCCTGACTACGGGAGTAGACTAGAATGTCATCAATGAACACAATCACAAATGAATCCAAATAAGGCCTGAACACACTGTTCATCGGATGCATAAATGTTGCTGGGGCGTTGGTCAGCCCAAACGACATCACAAGAAACTCATAATGACCATATCGGGTCCTGAATGCAGTCTTCATAATATCCGAGTCCCTGATCTTCAGCTGGATGATAGCCTGAACGAAGATCAATCTTAGAAAACACCCTCGCACCCTGTAACTGATCAAACAAATCATCTACGCGCGGTAGAGGGTACTTGTTCTTCACCGTTACTTTGTTCAATTGCCTATAATCAATACACATTCGCATGGAACCATCTTTCTTTTTAACAAATAATACCGGCGCACCTCACGGGGACACACTAGGACGGATGAAACCCTTATCCAGAAGCTCTTGAAGCTGCTCTTTCAGTTCTTTCAACTCAGCTGGGTGCCATTCGATAAGGAGGAATGGATATGGGCCGAGTGCCCGGCACCAAGTCAATGCCAAAATCAACATCCCTGTCCGGCGGCATGCCCGGCAGGTCTGAAGGAAATACATCTGGAAAGTCCCTCACAACAGGTACAGAATCAATGCTAGGAGACTCAGCTCCCACATCTCTCACAAAAGCTAAGTACGATAAACACCCTTTTTCAACCATCTTCTGATCTTTTAAGAATGAAATAACACGGCTAGGGACGAAATCGGTCGAACCCCGCCACTCGATCTGAGAAATACCAGGAATGGCCAACGTAACTGTCTTAGCATGACAGTCCAATATAGCATGGTACGGAGACAACCAGTCCATACCCAATATAACATCAAAGTCCACCATACCCAACAATAACAAATCTGCCTGGGTCTCCAGACCCCCAATAGATATAACACATGATCTATAGACATGATCCACAACGATCGTATCACCCACGGGGGTGGATACATGAACAGGTAAATCAAGACTACTACGAGTCGCACCCAAGTGATGTGCAAAATAAGAGGACACGTAAGAATATGTGGACCCTGGATCAAATAGAATAGAGGCATCTCTGTGACAGACATAAATGATACCTATAATCACTGCATCGGAGGAAACTGCATCACGCCTATCGGGGAGTGCATAGAATCATGCCTGGCCTCCACCGGATCTCTTCTCGCCTCTAGGGCGACCACGAGAAGACTGACCTCCACCGCTACTAGCCTGAGATGGTGCTGAAGAGGAGGGCTGATCCCTCTGCTGAGTCTTGTCCGTATAGAGTCGAGGGCACTGTCTCCTTATGTGGCCAAACTCACCATACTCATAACAAGCACCTGGTGCTGGAGAAGGGGACTGAAGGGAACCCTTCGCCGCAGAAGAACCCTGGGCTGAAGAAGTAGGTGCTGCACTCTGGGCTGGGAGGGCACTAAGTGAAGACTGACCCTGCTGAAATCCCTGTCGACCACGACCATAAGAACCTCCGCTCTGCTCTGGGCGGCCTGAATGAGAAGGTCTAGATGAGCGACCTCTGCCCTGCTGGAAATGCCCTCTAGATGGAGCACCACTGAAACTGCCAGAACCACGAGGCCTCTTGGCCTCCCGCTCCTATCTCTCTCGGCGACGATCCGCCTCAATGGAGCGTTCCATGTCTACAACCTGCTCGAAAGATGATGACAGAACTCTTTCCCTGGTCATAAGAATGCGGATAGAGTAGTTGAGGCCATCAATGAACCTCCCGATCCTCTCCCTATCAGTAGGGATCATCCATGTGGCATGCCTAGCCAACTGTGTGAATCTAAGCTCACACTGAGTCACAGACATGTCGCCCTGAACCAACCACTCGAACTGGCGACGTAGCTCCTCGCGACGAGACCGAGGTACATATTTCTCTAGAAAGAGAGTAGAGAACTGCTGCCATGTGAGAGGTGCTGCTCCCGCAGGCCTACGCCTCTCAAACTCTTCCCACCAATCAAATGCGGGACCAGTGAACTGAAAGGTAGTAATTGAAACTCCGCTGGACTCAAGAATACCAGCCGTCCGCAACATCCTCTGACACTTGTCCAAGAAACCCTGGGCATCCTCGCCCTCAACGCCACCGAAATGGGGTGGCTGAAGTCTACCAAATCTCTCAAGACGACGCTGCTCGTCGTCGGGCATAACCTGAACCATATGCTCTGGAGCTGGAGCTGGTGCAGCTGGAGGAATAACCGGTGCAACCACCTGAGCGGGGACCGCCTCTGGCGTCTGAAGTCCCCGAACAACCGGCTCGGGTGTGCGAGCTGCAGGGGTCTGCTGACCACCCCCTATTTGAGATGTCGCTGCAGTAGCAGTAGCTGAGACTACCCGAGCCAAACCGGAACACACCGATAATATCTGAGCAAGAGTCTCCTGAAGACCAGGAATAGCAATAGATACAGTCTGGCCCTGAACTGGGGCTGCTGGAGCATCAACCACTGGGGGCTGCTCCTGAACTGGTACAACAGGCGGGTCAGCTGGCACTGCCTCACCCGCCCTACCTCTACCTCTAGCACGACCGCGCCCACGGCCTCTAACATGTGGCAATGGAGCTCGTCCACCTCGTATCAGTATTTGTCTTTAATTTAGGCCTAGGGCTCAAACCCACCTTTAATCTTCCATTTACGGGGATTTAACCAAGGATTTCATGTTAAAATGATGTAATTAAGCCACAAAACTTACCTCCAACGAAACCCCGATGATTTCCCAGCAATCTCCCGTCAATTTCTTCTCTTTGAACTCAAAAATGGAGGTTTTGGGTATTAAACCCGCGACTGACCAGTTCTGGTTTTAACTTCACTGCCAGCCTATTTCCTTCATCGCGTTCGCGACGCCTCTCACGCGAACGCGATGCCTTAACCCTCCTCTTCATCGCGAACGCGACGCTCCTTCACGCGTCCGCGAAGATCAACTCCTCAGCCCCCTGACTTTTACTCTACGCGAACGCGACGTGAAGTCACGCGTCCGCGATGCCTTACCTTTTCCTCTTACGCGAACGCGACCCAATCCATCGCGAACGCGATGGCCAACTGGCCCCAACCTACGCGAACGCGGCATTGCCCTCGCGAACGCGATGCCTTACTGAACCTGGCCTACGCGAACGCGGAACTTGCCTTCGCAAACGCGAAGGCTTATTTCATGCCCAGTGATCTGCAATTTACAGCAAAACATTTCTTGCTTCTAAATGCCGGATGATGGTCCGGATTCACCCCGAGGCCCCCGGGACCTCAACGAAAACCACCAACATACCCCAAAACACGATACGAACTTGTTCCAATCATAAAAACACCATCCTAAACATCAAAATCACCAATTACCCACGGATTCAAGCCTAAATTTCTTAAAACTTTCCGAATTACACATTCCATCAAAAACCCGACCGAACGACGTCCGAATGACCTGAAATTTTGCAGGCACATCCAAAATCATCTAACGGAGCTACTGCAACTGTCGGAATTCCATTCCGACCCCCGGATCAAAATCTCACCTAACGTTCGGATTTCGCCAAAATTCAACCTTAGCCAATTCAAGCCTATTTCTACACCGGGCCTCCAAATTCAAATTCGATTGCTCCCCTAAGTCACAACTCACCTTCCGGATCTAACCGAATCATCATAATCCGATTCCGGGCCCTCTAACCAAATAGTCAACTCCGGGTTGACTTTCCTTATTCAAGTTTCCTTCAAAAAGGCTATATGCCTCATTTTCAATCCAATTCACTCATAACTTACCCGATAGACTCTAACACTGATATAAAAGCATAAAACATGTATTTACAACATAACGGGGTGGAAATTCCCGTGACGACGGGCCGGGTCGTCACACTTACTTGATGTATCGACGAGTTGGTAGTGATATACTTCGTAGATTTTGGAATTATATAACTTTATATGTCACGGTATTGGTAGATTTTGGGGCCTCTTTTTCTCAGTTGAACTTTTTGACAGGGACGAGTTAGTATTTGACACATGTTAGTAAGAAAAACTTATAGATATGGGTAAGTCTTTCTAATGTGTTAGATGTTTTAATTTTGGCCAATAAGAAGTTGCCACATAAAATTTAAATAATTATTAATTTTAATTCAGCATTGACCTAATGGTCAAAAGGCATAAGTGAACCAAAAAGGTGGATGAGAGGTATTTTTACCCCAATAAGTGAATGGAAGGTTTTTTTATACTTTTTTAATAGTTTAGGGTCATTTTTAACCCTTTTTCAAATACACAATTAAGAATGGCTACCACTGGAGAAGAGAAAAATTGGAACAATGGCCTTGGAGCAGAGGGGTGTGGAACAGAATCAATAATCCTAAGCATAGTTTCATTTGTTGGCTTGCAATGCGTAGGAAACTATTGACAAAAGATAGAACACTAAGATCGGGAATTTCACAAGATAGTTAATGTATGCTATGTGATGGATAAGCAGAATCGATTGACCACCTATTCTTTGAATGCACATTCTCTAAGATGTACTTAGAAGAGGTGCTTAAATGGCTTGGGATGAATATAAAGAACACAGAGGTCAGGGGCGGATCTATATGTATGAGACGGGGTGGTACGACACCCACAACCTTTGGTCGAAACTATGCAATAGTATGTATGCATGCATGTATATATAGAAGGAATGTGTATAAAATATATAGGTGGCACCCCAATAACAAAATCACTCATGGTGCCACTGGCAAGACATTACAGTTTCCAGCCTAGAGGCGGGAGATCGATCCAGCCTATTTCACTCGTACAAACAATTTTATTTGTCTGCATTAAGACCCCTTTGGATACTGGAGGAGTTTTATACACCTTTGTTTCTTCTTTCTCTTTTCTTAATTGCTCTTTTTTGTTTATTAGTTTCACTTTTTCTTTGATTTTATTAGTTCATTTTAAAATTTCTTTTCTCCTTTTTTTTTCTTTAAACATTGAACATGAAATATAAAAAAAAATCTTTCACAAGTATATCTTCTCCTTGTCAAAAAAAAAAAAATCTCCACTATTTGCAGAAACCAAAAAAATAAAAGATAAATATAAATTTTAAATATGCTATTGTTCTCATCAAGGATGAAAGTTCATTTTATAGTCAAATTGCTCTAAAGCAAGACAATTATATATAATATCGAGTGAGTAAATTTTCATAGAAAATATTAAATTAAATAATGTTCATAAACTTACTTCTATTTTAATATTTAGAGTGTTTATTAGTATAAGTTTTTGCTTTGAGTATCTAAATATAAATTGATAACAAGCCATTTTTTCTTGTACAAATGCATATTCTAGTAGAATCTTATGCTTTTTTTGCCAAGTTATCACAATTATTACATATGTTTTTGCTCGATCGATTTGTCTATATTAACCTCAAAGACGAATAACTCGAACCGAAATCCAAATAAATCAAATCGATTAAATTTATACCCTGTTTAAACAATGTAACTTGTAACATGAATACATTCAAAATTTGTAGCACCTGGAGCCTCAAAATCCTGGATCCGCCTCTGACAGAGGTGTCAAACATATGGAGAAGAATGACCAGAGTAGCTAAAGGAAAAATAGGAAGATTGTTCACAGAGGCAGTGGTAGCAGCAGTCATATAGCACATTTGGAGAGCCAGAAATGAAGCAGTCTGGTTGCAGAAAGTACCAAGACCTCAAACAGTATTGAAACAAATACCATACACATGTAAATATAGATGTTTGGAATTTATACAGAAAAAGAAGAGACAGAAAGATATGAGCTGAGAGACTATACAAGTAGTTTGCAGGAAACAGGCACAAAATGTATAAAAATATGTTGATAGAAAACAAAGGAAGATAATGGGGGTATAGAAAAGGCAGGGAAGGATAAGAGAGAATTATATGAACAATTCTATCTGTTTTGGATCTGGATGATTGAATAATAAGCTTTATTTCCACCCAAAAAAAAATTACCTAATATATTTTTATCTTCTCATGATTGCGCGAAGCTCATGCAAATACTCTAGTTTGTTGATATTTGAGGGACAAAAATTGCAAAAATTTCTAGTAATTTAAATTAATGATTATTGATGGGCAAAATGAGTAATTGGCAATTAATTAAAGTAGAACACCTGATATAATATTCATGATTTTTTCATGACTGTCAATAATGAAAAGATCAATAAAGAGTGGGAGGATATTCATCTATACTATATTAAAAGCACGAATGCCCTTAGCGAAATGTGGTTCGCCTTTTTTGACCGCTAAAATTGAATATTACAATAGACTAAATAGTCATTTTGTTATTTCTCTAATATTAGTAATATGAATAATCATTTAATATTTTCCAAATATTTCGCATTTCAAGATCAATCAGATTTTATGTATTAAATGTTTTTACTTATTTGAACTATGTGACATAATAAATTTGTAGAAAAAAAATCAAAAGAGTATGTAGAGTGTTTCGGAAAAAGTTGTTTACATAAACTTTGAATTACTTTTGTGTTTTGGGGTACTTTTGTTTATACACTTTCAATAATTAATTCTAATATAGGTAATAATCTAGCTAAAAGTTTTAAGTATTTTCAGTTCCTTTTACACTTAGGAGTTTTGTTTATAAATTATAAAAAATTGAGAATTTGATTTAGGTGTAGGAATATTTTTCAAAGGAAATTAACCGGTTAGTTCTTTACAAGAAAAAGATTGATTCTTTATAATTATGTTAGGTAAGAAAATTTATGAATTATTTATAAATATTTCGGCTAAGCTTTTCGTGCACTTTAACCTCATTTAGATTCAGATATTTTTTTTTATCAGTAAAATCTCAAGCACTTTTACCTTCTCTTAGGTCTAGGAGTATGTGTTTATGTATATATTACTAATATTTAGAACTTTAAATTTATTAAAATTTTACCTTTTATAGATTACCTATATTATATTTATTAAACTATATTTTCTATACTATATTAAAAGCAAAAATTTCTTAGCGAAATGTTATTGTCTTTTTTGTCCTTTAAAAGTAGAAGTTCACATTAGACAAAATAGTAATTTAAGTTATTTTTCTAATATTTAGAATTTGAAATCAACTAAAGTTTCATTTATTAAATTATTTGTTATTTGAACTATGTACAACATCCTGATATTTAGGATTTTAAAATTAATTTTTAAATAACTTTATTTCCATGAATTATAAAAGTTCTAAAATGACTTCCGTAAAAGATAAATTAAAATTTACATGTGAAAAGAGGAAAACACCATAATTTGATCCAAAATTGCATGAGCAGTTGAGCTAGGCATTAGTGAGCAAATAAATTTCACTATAGAGACAACTAGAAACTCTCCTAAAAAGAAAAGTTTACTTAGAGTTAATGTATGGAATATAACTAATTTAGGTTAAGATGAGTAACTCTACTTAGAATAAACTATATAAAATAAGTCAATCTACTTTCAAGAAAATCGACGTTTAAATTTTTTTAAATTTGAAAAAAATAGTATTTTATTGTTCTTCTAATATTTAAATTTTTGAAATAAAAATATAATTTATCTTTAGAAATTATTATTTTTATTTAAATTATACATAATAATTCCTAACATTTATGACTAAATCACTTAAATTTTATTTGCAAAAATTCTTTTCTCATAGAACACTTTAAAAATAAAATTCTTATTATCTAAATTTACAATTTTCTTATTAAATGTCTATGCAGGATATCCTAACTTTTAATACTTTATAATTAGTTAATATTTTGTCTTATATAAATTTTCTTACTTGAACACATTGAAAATAAAAGTTTTATTCGATAAAATTGTAAATGCACTATATTATTTAAAATGTGAGATGATTTAAAGTTTCAACATAATATTTATTTATTTATTTATACTATTATAGAAGTACAAAACTTGAAAACAAAATATCGACAAAATGTGAGTGATGTTAATCTGAGAAAAGAACAAAGAATGAAAGTAAAGGGCATAGAATGTTTTTAAACTTTTAATCTCTTTTATTATAAAGTAGATTAACCTCATTTTCGGCATAAAATATTTATTTTAGAATTTTGATAAATTAAAATTAAATATTACTTTCTTTATTTTTCAAAAAGGTGAAAAACTAATTGATTGGTTAAACGAGTAGAGTTAGCATAAAGTTTTCATACACCATTTTATATCACTCATAGAGATGGCTCTTAGTTCTGTTAAAAAAATGAATGGTCCAAAATTTAAAATTAATATGAAATTCTTCACTATTATCTTACATTCATTAACAAGAAGGGTTGCTCGATGGTAAGCAACCTCCACTTCCAACTAAGAGGTTGTGAGTCCGAGTCTTCCCAAGAGCAAGGTGGAAAGTTCTTGGAGGGAAGGATGTCGATGGTCTATTTGGAAACAACCTCTCTACCTTAGGGTAGCGATAAAATTTGCGTATATACTACCCTTCACAGAACTCACTAAATAAAATTATATTGGGTTGTTGTTGTTGTTTCTTATATTCATTACTTGCCTCTTTTTTTTTTTTAATTCATTATCTTTTTATGTAATAACATTATGAATGTAACATTTATGAAGAGATGTTAGGTGAAATATAAAAATATATTATATTTATTTTTTATATAATAAATTATTTATAATTACAAATATTATTTAACTAATCCCACTAAATTCATTATCTTTTGCATGTCCAAAAAAAATTAAATTTAACTATTTTATCAACGTGAATTAATTTTTATTAGTTAAATATATATTGTATTTATTTTAACATCAACTACTATTTTTCAACTTTTTTTTATATGTTTAATAATGATTAACGTGTTGTACACGTGCAACGCACGGATATTCATCTATACTATATTAAAAGCACGAATGCCCTTAGCGAAATGTGGTTCGTCTTTCTACCCTTTAAAAATATATTTCACACTAGACAAAATAGTCATTTGATTATTTTTCTAATATTAGTAATAGTCATTTAATATTTTTCTAAATATTTAAGAATTCGAAATTAGCTCTATTTTGGGTATAATATTCTTCCTTATTTAAACTATGTAACATAATAAACTTGTAAAAGAAAAATATTTTGTAAAGTTTTCCAAAACAGTGGTTTACATAAACTTTGAAGCACTTCTACGTCTTGGGGGTACTTTTGATTGTCACATTTCAACAATTAATTCTTTTAAAAATTAGGTAATCCAGGTAAAGTTTTGAGTAATTTCAGTTTCTTATAGGTTTAAGAGTTTTTTTTCCTTTTGTTATAAGTTATTAAAAATTGAGGATTTGATGTAGGTTTAGAAATATTTAAAAAAGAATATTTACCAATTAATTCTTTATAAGAAAAAGTTTAATTCTTTGTAATTATTTTACGTAAAAAAATTATTAACACTTTATAAATATTCTAGGTAAATTTTTTGTGCACTTTGACCTCCTTTTAGGTTAGGAATTTTTTCATTTTTTTTTTTTGGGTAAAATTCTCAAGCACTTGTACCTTCTTTTTGTGTATAATTCCTAATATTAAGGACTGTAATTTCTTACGTATTTTGTTCATGATTCTTTTTCTTTTTTTTGTTACTTATGAGATACAAGATGTCACGATCCGGATTTTCCACCATCGGGAGTCATAATGGCGCATACTAGCGGAAGCTAGGCAAGCCAATTCTTACTTACATTTCCATTAGTTACAACCCTCTTTTTAAAAACTTTAAAAAAAGTATGCAATTACAGCGGAACAAATATATTTAGCGGAAGACTTAGCAAATTTTACTAGATACGTTGCAGAAACCCCTAACACGATACACTACCCAAGAACCTGGTTTCACAATACTCACTAACTTCTAAGAATAATACACATAACCGTCTAAAGAAATATAAACTGTTTATCTCGAATACATGAGATAACAGACTGAAAAGTAAAGATAGAGGAGACAACGGGTCCTGCGGACGCCTGCAAGGCTACCTCGAAATCTCGGTGGTTGAAATATCAACAATCGTGCTACTGCCGCTATTGTTGTCCATAACATGTATCTGTGCAACAAGAGCGCAGAATGTAGTATCAGCACAACCGACCCCATGTGCTGGTAAGTGTCTAGCCTATCCCGAAGAAGTAGTGACGAGGCTAGGACGAGACACCCACATAAACCTGTACAGTTGAAATATATACATATACAACAGCAAGAAATATTATCGAACATTTACAAGGAAAGAACATGCTCTAAAGTAGCAACCAATAATATATAATATCAGAAATAATCTGAACAGTGGAATAAAAATTACTTTCATGTCTCAATTCATTTTCATTTCGTATCTTGTGGTAGGCATACCACTCGCTCCCAGATTTAATAATAGGCTACCGACAACTATGGTCAATACCAACAATCATATAACTTTGTGGTCAGCGTGCCACACGATCCCATTTCCTATCATAAAAGTGGTCGGCATGCCACACGATCCCAATTCTTTAATATATAAGTGGTCGGCGTGCCACACGATCCCAATTCTTTAATATATAAGTGATTGGCGTGCCACACGATCCCAATTCTTTAATATATAAGTATACCACAAAATAACGAGAATTAACCAAATAATAACACAATAAGGAATATCTCAAAGAACTCAACAATTAACAACAGTTAATAAGTTCACAAGGAAAACAAAGTATAATGGAATTCAACAATA
Source organism: Nicotiana noctiflora (assembly GCA_032618575.1). Lineage (NCBI taxonomy): Eukaryota > Viridiplantae > Streptophyta > Magnoliopsida > Solanales > Solanaceae > Nicotiana > Nicotiana noctiflora. The sequence goes on from JASVEL010009390.1 coordinate 144,461, forward strand.
TTTATATTACTGGTATAAAATAAATAAATAATAATTAATCAACAATATATGTATGTTACCGGTGTGACACTAATAATCTATAATCAACAATTTATATATTATCGGTATGTAATCATTAATAATTCCTTTAATATAATCACATAAGATTAATAGGAATTTAATCTATTTAAGACCCACAGTCATGCTCGACTCCCAACGTATAGATACTCGTCAACATGTCTATACATCAGATTCTGTTGGACTTTTAAGCCACTAGGCTTTAAAGATGAGTAGTGTGAATTGGGTAATGGTGGGAAATTAAATGGACTGGATTGGGCTTCAAAATTTGGCCCGGTTTATTTGGTTAAACTAGTTGACCTAGTTTAATAAATAACGTTGAAAGAACGTATCTTCCTATCAGGTGTCTATTCACAATGAACAGACACCATGAAGAGGCACCATACCTTTTCACAAAGCCAACAATTGCCTATAAATTTAGGCATGGCTTCCATTCTAGATATTCAGAAATTCAGAAATTCAGAAATTCTTTACCTCTCTCCGCAAGTTCATTAATCCAAAAACTCTTGAGCTTTCTTGTTCCTTGAAAATTGTAAGTGTGATTCGCTCCGCTCTTTGAGTTCGTTGGTATCGTGCTTCTTGTATTGTCACTGTCGCAGGAAGGTTATTCCGTTTTATCCTGGGAGGATTTAATCCATTACCTTGGCAACTGTGAGGGGGTTAAAATTCCTTAAGGACACACAAGCAAATTGTGAACTTGAAATTATATATTCTTTTTTTTCTTCCTCTTGTTTTTCCTTAACAGTGTTGATTGTGATAATACACGTGGCCTAACAGATTCTACACATCACAATTAACACATAAACTCAATACATATTCCCTCAAGATCTAGTTCATATGGCCAAATATAGTTACACTAGAGTGCAACTTTGTCTTTCGTGTTTGCTTTTTACGTTGTCTACGTTAAGCGTGCACACTGCGTTCGACAATTCTGAAAAAAGTTTGATCTCTCTTGTGTTTCTAAATTCTAATGTTCAAACTATGTTTGAAATTAACTAAATTTATGTATTGTTTTGATTTTGTGTTTTCTGTGAATATTTTCTTCTTGAATTTTATACTATTTTTATTTGCATTATATGCCTACATGTCCACAAGGTTGATTGTATATAACTCATTGAAGTTGTTTTGTTCTTCATTTGGATTTTTTATTTTCAGTACATTCTCTCTTTTGAATCTTTTGTCCATATATAACTTTGAATCGATTGTTAAAATTAACTACGTTAGGAAACGCTTTTTATAGATTTTTTTATTAAATATTTTACATAGTAATTAGTTGTTATTATTATTGTAAAGTATGCATTAATGATAAAGAGAGTAATTATTTTTATTTTAAATGATTTGACTTTTTAGGACCAACAATACCATCTATAAAAGAGAAATTAGATTAGATTCAGTAGTATACTAGCATATTATTATCTCATACAATAAAATACCTATAATTATCTCAATTATTTATTTTTTAAGTTAAAAAAATCTAATTACTACGTTTATGTAACTACTTTTTTTATCATTAAATGATTGTTATTTTAACAACCTTCGTTACATAATCAATTGTTCTTGTATACAAGTTTTAATTGATTGACATTATATACACATGTAACGCGCACGTATACTAAGATTAGTTTGTTTAAAAACATCAAGGCAGGTGTTGGAAAAATATTGTTGTCAAATTTAATGTGTAGCTTGTAGCTTACCTACATAAATAGTTTCACTTCATCCATAAATTATAATGTCAAAATCTCTTTGAAAAAAATTCACAAATTTAGAGAAAAGATCCATAACCTCTATTGATTAAAAAGATTAATCATTTCGACAATACATCACGAGTTAAAATTGTTCTTCGCTTCAAAATTCTGACCAAATTGCCAGTTAGGAGGAACAACATTATCAGATTGAACCCATTGGCCATCACTAGTTTGTACTTGGAAAGACAAGCTCTGTCCTACCAATTGTGCTGAAGTTTGCCAATTTTGGCCCCAATTTCGTGACATAGTAATCCAACCAGTATTAGATCCTTTAATTTTGACATTGGCCACATCTCCAACACCTCCCACATTGTAAACAAGAACAAGAATCCAATTAGGATTCCCTTTGATCTCAAACTTAACCCCTCCTTTTTTATGGCACTTGACTCTCCTATAAACTACAGGGACAACCCCTGCTTTATATTTGGCTATTTTTAAGAACATTGGCTCTGATAAATCAAAGTGTTCTTGGGGAGGATTGCACCAAACATCTACAGTTTTTGTGTAATTTGGTGGGCAGAAATTGGTGGCTGTTATTGTAATTTTTACACCTGCATTGCACCATTGAGGAGCATTTACACACATTATTTCAAAGCAAGCTCCACATGTTGCCCCATTGTTAAAAAGTGCTGTGCTTAGTGCTGCTGTCTCCAAGCCATACCCTTGCGGAATTACATTATAGCCACAAGCTCCCTCTGCAATAGTATCCAAACTTTCGTTAATATTTATATTGTGAACCAACCAAATTATGCAAAATATTTTTTTTCAGTACGTTGGAAATATTGAATGAAAATATTAAAATCTCTCATAAGCTACATTGCTTAAATCTGCTAGGAGCAAAAGCTACCCTATCCTTGATTGCTTCTTCCAGTGGCGGCGGAAGCAGGATTTTTCCCGAGAAAATTCAGAAAAATAAAACAAATAAGCATATATATATATATATATATATATATATATATATATATAAAAGGTTTGGTGAGTATAGAACAAGTATAACTTACGCATAGTTTCACCACCACTTTGGTCTCCATAAAATGTAGCACGAGCATTTCTCCATCCATCGCCATTCAAAGCTCCTTCTACCTGTTTACTTTCAAATGCTGCAACTATAAAAATAGCAAAAATGGTGATGACCAAACATAAAAAACTTTGATGTTTTGTCATTTTAGGCTTAACAATCTTTATTTAAATTAGTTTCAACTGTGTTTGATTTGCCTGGATAATGGAGTGCTTTGGCGTGAAATTTATAGCCAAAATCTTAAGAGGGTAACAACACTAAGGCCATGAAAAAAGGATAATCCTAATAGAGATTACAATTGTTGTTTTAAATTTGGAGATAACGGAATGATTAATTTGGCTAATTAATGCAATAAGTTTGTCATTTGCTATTATAGTAGATTGCTGCAATCTAGCTGGTCTTCCCAATTAGTCATGATTTGCTTTTCCTTGCATATAATTAGGCAATCTGCATAAGTTTTTGTTTGACCCAAAAGCTATCGGTTGCTTTACGGGTTAGGGACAATCAAAGAATAAATGAAGGGTAAATCGGAATCAATGGTAATATATCTTAAAGATCGACCTTTGGATTCGTGTATATGTTTTTCTTATAAGAATGTGATGGAGCTTAATCAAGTTTTTGAACAAGTAAGCAATAAAGAGATAACAATAGAGAGAAAATGACAAAGAGAGAGAGTTGTATTATTAACGATCAATAATACTTGTCTTACAAATGAGGGGGACCCTTCCTTATATAGAAGGATGATCCCCTCGCCGACATGTTACATCGTCCCAAAGTTATTGCCATTACAACGAAAGTATAGGGGAGGGGGAATCGGGACGTCTGCTCGGGCGAGCATATTGGTACGCTACTATGGACGAGGGCATACCCTCTTCATCGTACGGGCACGAAGGGGATTGTCATCCGATGTCAACGGCCGCGTAAGGGGGCGTGCTTGACCCGCATTGCATCCGAGTCGCCCCCATTCAGTTAGTCCCTCCGCCTATTGGAGATGTACTCGAAGTGTATCTGCAATGGGTGGATAAAGTCGACCCGTGTTGGATCCATCTATATGCATACACGTGGCATGTTCTTCTGAACCGTCGTTTGCTGACGTGTTGCTGTTGTCCTCGAGGCAGGCCATAAAGGCGATTTGACATTTTGGTTTCCCGCCTCTTTTCCGGTGCAAAACTCTTCGAATCTCGTGTAACGACTTATTAAAAATAGTGGACAGTTTCAAGACTTTCCACTCTTTGGATCATTAGAAAGTTTTCCGATATTTTCATTTCTCAACTTTTCCTGATATAACTGCAACTTTTCACGTTGACCTCGTGTTCTTACCGTTGTATGTTTAGTATAAAAACCCTCAAAAATGGCTAAGGGTAATCGCCGCCGGGGAGCAGAAGAGGGTGAGGCTACCCCTAGAGTCTCCCGGCCGTCAAAGGATGGCAAGAAGGTTCGCAAACCCCTCCTCCCATTATCTGTGGACAATCTCCTCCCTCGTGAACTATATGTTCGGAGGGATTTCCCGACGAAAGTGAACACCCCTGCATGGGAGAGGTCTACTTACACCGAACCTCTCTTAAATGACCTCTGGGCGTCTTGCCGGATTTCGAAGGCGACCATTATGCAGGCGGCTAGAAGGGACTTAGCCAATGTCCATAGGCCGGGATTCTGCGCCTTTTATGTATATCCTTTCATAATGGGGTGCAAACTCCCTATCTACCCATTGGCGGAGGAGCTGTGCCGGTTCTACAACGTATGCCCGGCTCAGCTTACTTTATATACGTGGAAGATATGTCGGATATTGACGACATATGCCGAGAGAGCCGGCTTGGACGTCACCGTATAACATATGCTGCAGCTGTTCAGCCCTGGCTTCATAAGAGGGACAATGCTTCAGCTAAAAAATCGAGGGACGAAAGGCCTAGTAGTCGAGGCAGACGATAAGCCAAACCGTCAATTTTGGCTGAAGTACTTTTTCGTCCGCACCTGGGACTTGGTATCGGATCCGGCCGAATTCCCTGAGGCGTGGAACAATAACCGTAAGTATCATTACTTATGTTTAGTGTCTTTACGTATGTTCGGCTTTTCGTCATCTTAAGATATTTATATTTATCATATATTTTTTTTGTGAATGCAGCGAGGGCGCGCATGCCCCAATCCATGCCGGACATAAAAGTCTAGGTGGGGTGGTTAATCCCCTTCGTTGAGGAGTGTAGGACGTGGGTCGCCTTCACTACCAAATACGGCCTTCCAGGTATGGAGGTTATTTTGATTTGGCGAATCTTGTCTTCCATTTGGACACCGTCTGTGTTATATCTGACATACTTATTCATTTATGTTTGGCAGCTCGGAATGTGCTGCGGAGACGGAGACGCCGTGCCGCCAATTCCTCCTCGTCGGATTCTGGGCTCATATTCCTTGGGCGGGAGGGTCTCCCTGAGGCTGTTCAGCTTGAGGATGATCGAGCGGACATGGGAGTGTCTGGTGACGATGTTGCCGACACTGCTCGTTCGGAGGGTGACGCTATAATCCGGGAGTCAGTCTTTGCTGACGTTCTCGGGACTTCTCATCATGCAACCGAGCCGGTGATTGACCCGGCATTTAGAGCGAACGTTGCGCCTTCACCTCTTCATGTTGAAGAGGGCGCTCCATCGGACGATGAACCGTTGGAGTGGAAGAGGCGTAGGCTACTCCTTGGAAAAGGGCTGGCCGTAGAATAGAGGGAGGTGGTTACTCGCCGCCCTGAGTCGAGATCGGTCTTCATGACTGACACCATCCGGTCGGAGAGGACGACCCTCATGAGGGCGGACGCGAAAAACGTTGCTCCTCCGTGTGTCGAGGACGATAGTGCGTCGCATGTTGCCGGTGGAGCTATAGACAAAGAGGAGGTTGCTGCGAGCTGGCCCCTAAACCTACGGACGTGCCACAGCAGGAATATGCTGAGCTGGCCCCTGAACCTGTGGACTTGCCGCAGCAGGAATATGCCCGGGTAGACATGGCGGTGATGGGTCCTAACCGCCGGATTATGATTCCCATGGGGTACAACTTGATGCTGGAGAGCGAGCAGGCCGCAGCGGACATGTCCTTGTTGTGCAGGGCTGCCGAGGCAGAGTCTCTGAAGTTTGTAAGTGACAAAGACCTGTCTCGTCGAGTTGCTGGTGCCTCTTTACAGGTATGATTCGGTCGTTACTTCGTATTATTTTCTTTTGAATTCTAAGGTTTTTTTACCATTTTGACTTGTCTTCTCTTTTCTTTTCTTTTTTTACAGACCCTCATCGTGGAGGTGGAGCGGAGCCGGAGGGAGCGAAAGAAGGATGTTGCCCTCCGAAAGGCATCAAAAAAATATAGAGAGGTCCGAGATAAGCATAAGACGCTGGCGGACGTCTACACTCAAGACCCCCAATTCCGAGTCTTCGTGAGGGCTTGCAAGCGGTGGAGGAGTAGCTGCAGACGCGTACGGCCCAACTGGAGAAGGCAAACGCAGACTTGCTGGCCGTTGTGACCGGAACGCTAAGTTGGAGAGTCTTCTCCAGCAGCGCGAGGGGAAGTTATACCTCGACCGCGTGGTGATGATGGAGGCGGCGGAATTGCGTGCCAAGGTTGATGCCCTATCAGCCGAGCTCAAGACAGCCACGGCCAAGATGGCCGTTCCTCAGCAGGTGGAGACCGTTGCCCTGGCTAACGACACGTCCCACGTGGCTCATGAAAAGCTCGTGTATGCTGAGGCAACGCGGACCGTGTTTGAGGAATTGCTAGCCGCTGGTAGAGCCACCGAGACGGAGGTTGACACTCAACGTCGCCTGGTCAGGGTCACTCGTGAGGCTTGTGGGTATGACCGTGACTCTCCAGGCCAAATAGGTAGTTCTTTTGCGGATGTGGACCAGCTGGGCACCGAATCCTGGATCGATAGGGTGTTCCAGGACGAAGGTGAGGATGGTGCGGCCGGTGCGGAGGAGGGCTACGGGGGTCATGGTGGTTAGCTAGGATTTTTTTTTCCTTATAATCATGACTCTTCTGTAATCTTGTGATTTATTAATAAGACTTTTGGCAATTTCTTCAAGAACTGTTTATGCCTTCCTTGCGTCCCCTCTTTTTTTTTACTTCTGTACTGCTCGGGGCGTATCCCTTCATTCATCATGGTTTCTTCTTGCGTCATTAAGGCCTTAGTCTTTCGCTTTTAATGGAGAAGACCGCAGTCTCTTCTTTCACCATTAAGGCCTCAGCCTTCTGTTTTTAATGGAGGAGACCGTAGTCTCTCTTTTCGTCATTAAGGCCTTAGCCTTTTGTTTTTAATGGAGGAGACCTTAGTCTCTCCTTTCGTCGTAAGGCATTAGCCTTTTGTTTTTAATGGAGGAGACCGTAGTCTCTCCTTCTCTGTTAAGGCCTTAGCCTTTTATTTTTAATGGAGGAGATCGTAGTCTCTCTTTTCGCCATTAAGGCCTTAGCCTTTTATTTTTTATGGAGGAGACCGTAGTCTCTCCTTTCTCCGTTAATGCCTTAGCCTTTTATTTTTAATGGAGGAGACCGTAGTCTCTCTTTTCGTCGTTAAGGCCTTAGCCTTTTATTTTTAATGGAGGAGACCGTAGTCTCTCCTTTCGCCGTTAAGGCCTTAGCCTTTTATTTTTAATGGAGGAGACCGTAGTCTCTCTTTTCGTCATTAAGGCCTTAGCCTTTTGTTTTTAATTGAGGAGACCGTAGTCTCTCCTTTCGCCGTTAAGGCCTTAGCCTTTTATTTTTAATGGAGGAGACCGTAGTCTCTCCTTCCGCCGTTAAAGCCTTAGCCTTTTATTTTTAATGGAGGAGACCGTAGTCTCTCCTTTCACCGTTAAGGCCTTAGCCTTTTATTTTTAATGGAGGAGACCTGTAGTCTCTCCTTTCGCCATTAAGGCCTTAGCCTTTCTTACATTAGTGATGGTCGTAGCCTTTCATATATTTGAGATGGCCGTAGCCTTTCTTGCATTTAAGGTGGCCGTAGCCTTTCTTACATTGGAGATGGCCGTAGCCTTTCATACATTTGAGATGGTCGTAGCCTTTCTTATATTGGAGATGGTCGTAGCCTTTCATACATTTGAGATGGTCGTAGCCTTTCTTACATTGGAGATGGCCGTAGCCTTTCATACATTTGAGACGGTCGTAGCCTTTCTTACATTGGAGATGGTCGTAGCCTTTCATACATTTGAGATGGCCGTAGCCTTTCTTACATTGGAGATGGCTATAGCCTTTCATACATTTGAGATGGTCGTAGCCCTAGTCCCTGTGATACGCCATTCGTGCCGACCGGCGGCACGCTTGGGGTATCAGAATAACCTTGTAAACATTTCCGGTTATCTCATTCGTTGCCTCATTAAAAACCTCTCCGAGAAAACCCAATTGGGACAAAACTCGGATGAGGAAAAAAGAGTACGGCTTGGGGGATACCTTTCAGAAGTGGAAACGTTTGAGGTGTGAGATGTTCCAGTTATTTTGGAGTATCTTTCCGTTCATGGTTCCTAACTTGAAGTAGCATTTGTCTGCTGCTGCGATGATTTTATAGGGCCCGTCCCAATTGGCACCCAACTTCCCTTCGTTAGGTTCTTTGGATACCAGTGTTTTGGCCTTTAGCACATAGTCGCCTATCTTGAGCGGACGGATTTTCATTCTTTTGTTGTAGTATCTCTCGACCTGCTATTTTTGGGCCACTAGCCTTATGTGGGCCATTTCTCTTCTTTCTTCGGCTTCTTCTAAATCTTATAGTCGGCTCATGTCGTTCTCCTCTACGCTTGTGTGCGAGTATCTGAGGCTTGGTTCGCCGACTTCGACTGGTATGATGGCGTCAGTCCCATAGACTAATGAGTAGGGAGTCTCTCCTGTGGAGGATTTGGGGGTGTTCCTATGTGCCCATAGTACTTCTGGCAGTAGATCGGACCACAATCCCTTGGCGTCTTCGAGTTTTTTTTTCAAGATGTTAGTATGGTCTTGTTGGACGACTCTTCTTGACCGTTAGCAGCTGGATGATATGGCGTTGAGAGTATTCTTTTGATACGCCATTTATGGAAGAAGTCGGTTGTCTTTTGTCCTATGAACTGTCGTCCATTGTCACACATTATCTCTTTTGGGGATGTCGAAGCGACATATGATGTTTTTCCAGATGAAGGCTATGACCTCTTGCTCGCAAATTTGGGCGTAGGCACCTGCTTCCACCCACTTAGAGAAATAGTCAGTTAAAACTAATAAGAAACGTACCTTTCCTCGTCCGATAGGTAGTGGTCCGACTATGTCCATTCCCCATTTGATGAAGGGCCATGGTGATGTGACCGAGTGGAGGGGTTCTCCTGGCTGATGTACCAGGGGGGGAACTTTTGACATTTTTCGCATTGGCGAACGTATTTTGCCGCGTCTTTTTTCATGATGGGCCAGTAGTATCCGGCCTGTATTAGACATCGCACAAATGATCGGTTTCCTGTGTGGGCGCCGCAATGGCCCTTGTGGACCTCTTCTAACACCGGTGTCATCTGGTTGGGGCATACGCACTTAGCCAGGGGTCCTCCAAAAGTTCTTTTGTAGATGTCGTTATTCCCCAAATAGTACCTCCATGCTTGTGTGCGAAGCATTCTCGCTTCTTTTTTGTCGTGTGGTAGATTTCCATCCTGCAAATATGATACAAATTGATTGCGCCAGTCCCAAGTTAGATGCAGGGAGAGTACCTCGTTGTGGTCGATTACGGAGTGTAGGAGGGTGACGGTACTTTCTTTATTCAGGTTGGTGGCTGTCGCGACCAATTAAGCCAATCTATCTGCTTCAGCATTGTGTACCCTATGAACTTGTTCGAAGCGGCATTCATCGAATTGGTCCATCAGCTTGCAGATCTCTACTCGGTATTTTTGCAACCTCTCCTCCTTGACCTGATAAATCCCGGTGACTTGATTTACCACAAGTTGCGAGTCGCAATGTAGGATCAGTCGGCGGGCCCCCTACCTGGCGGCTAGTTTTAAACCTGCAATAACAGCTTCGTACTCTGCCTCGTTGTTAAACATTTCGGGGCATCGTATGGACTGGCGAATGACTTCGCTCGTGGGAACTTCAAGGACGAGTCCCAGTCCCGATCCCGAAGCATTTGCGGCCCTATCGGTGTGGAGTATCTAAGGGTCGGTGTTTGGAGTTGTTTGTAGAGCCTTATTCTCTGCCTCAGGCGAGATTTTGACACTGAAATTGGCCACGAAGTCGGCGAGGACTTGTGATTTGATAGCAGTTCTAGGAATATAGGTGATGTCGTGCTCACTGAGCTCTATGGCCCATCTAGTGAGATGGCCCGATAGTTCGGGCTTGTGCAGGATGCTTCTCAGAGGGAAAGTGGTTACCACTCGGATGGGATGGCACTGGAAATAGGGTCTCAGCTTTCTGGAAGTCGTGACCAATGCCAACGCCAATTTCTCGAGGTGTGGATACCGGGTGTCGGCATCCACTAGAGTTTTGATAATGTAATAGATAGGTGATTGTGTAATGTTTTCTTCACGGATGAGCACTGCGCTGACCGCGACCTCTGAGACGGCCAGATATGTCAGTAGGGGTTCACTCGGCTTTGCTTTCATCAATAATGGTGGAGACGACATATAAGCTTTCAACTCTTGGAGGGATTTGACGCATTCATCATTCCAGTGGAATCCACTGTCTTTTCTCAACACACTGAAGAACTTGTGGCATCTATTTGACGATCGGGAGATAAAGCGAGAGAGGGCGGCTATTCGGCCTGTCAACTTCTAAACCTGTTTCTTGCTGTTGAGTGCTTCGGGTATCGAGGCGATCGCCTTAATCTGGTCGGGGTTGACTTCGATCCCTCTTTGGGATACGAGGAAGCCAAGAAATTCCCCTCACTCCATGCCAAAGGTGCATTTCTCAGGGTTCATCTTCATTATGTATTTGTTCAATATCTCGAAGGCTTATCACAAATGATCGATATGATCCTCCTTCCTCGCTGATTTCACTAGCATGTCATCTATGTAAACCTCCATTGTTTTCCCAAGTTGCTCCTTGAACATCTTGGTGACTAGCCATTGGTAAGTAGCCCCCGCGTTCTTTAGCCCGTAGGGCATCACTTTATAACACAATAGGTGCCTTGGTGGCTGATGAATGTGGTTTTCTCCTAATCTTCGTCGGCCATTAGGATTTGGTTATAGCCAAAGTACGCGTCCAAGAAACTTAGTAGCTTATGTCTGGCGGTGGCGTCGATCAGTTGGTCGATGTGAGGTAGGGGGAAGGAATCCTTAGGGCAGGCCATGTTCAGGTCGGTGAACTCCATGCACATCCTCCATTTCCCGCTCTTCTTTTTTACCATCACCACGTTAGCGACCCATTGCGGGTATTTCGACTCCCTGATGGAGCCGTTGGCTAGCAACTTGTCTACTTATTCGCGGACCGCCTCATTAATAGCGGCGTTGAATTTTCTCCTGATTTGCTTTATCGACGGATGTAACAGGTTCACATTGAGCCGGTGGGTGGCGATATCTAGCGAGATCCCTGGCATGTCTGCATGGGAAAAAGCGAACATGTCTGCATGTTTAGTTAAAAATTCATGATACTTACCCGGGTCGGCGAGCCCGTGACCGATGTATGCCTTCTTTTCGGGGTCATCGTGATCTAGTTGAACCGGGTCGAGATATTCAACCGTAGATTTGCAGGCTTCCATGACATCTGTGTCTCTTATGGCATTGGCTGTCGGGTCCGCTTGGGTCCCCGACATGGCTGATTGCTATGCTTCTGCACTCGCCCCGTTCAATTGCCGGGTGTGGGCGCAGTCTTGAGTTATTTTATAGTACTCCTGCACTGTGCATGGCTACCCTTTAATGCTGAATATTCCCCATGGGGTAGGGAATTTGACAACTTGGTATAAGCTTGAGGGGACTGCTCGCATGGCATGTATCCATGGGTGCCCAATGATGACGTTGTAGGCTGTCTCATGGTTCATCACATGGAAGGTAGTCTCCAGGGTGACTCCTCCTGCGAGGACGGGTAGGGTCACTTCTCCCGATGTGTGCTCTACTGCATTGTTAAAACCAGTTAGAGTTATGCAGCGCGGGGTTATCCTATCCTCAAGTCCCATCTGTGAGAGGACTTTCGAATGGATGATGCAGGCGCCACTTCCGTTATCGATCATGACTCTCCTGACATCGGTATCAATGATATATAAAGTAATAACTAAAGCATCATAATGAGGAAAACACAAACCGTCGGCGTCAGACTTATCGAAGGTGATACTTCATTCGAGGTCATCGTACCGTTCGTGGGAGATGGTCCTCTCTAGTCTGTACATGTTGGCGAACTTGACGTGATTAATGGTGACATCGTTCCCTTCTCTGACAATCATATTTACCGTGCGTATCGGAGAGGGTGGTTTTGGAGGTCCCCGGGAGTGCTCTCATCCGCGCGCAAAATTGGATTTTCTTTTGTCGCTGAGCAGCTCCTTCAGGTACCCCTAGCTTAGCATCCTGACGACTTCTTGTCGTAGGCCGATGTAGTCTTTGGTCCTGTGCCCTCGTTCCTGGTGGAACTCGCACAGGATGTTTGATTTCCTGGTGGCGGGGTCTGATTTCATCTTTTGGGGCCACTGCACCTTGGTGCCAATCTTCTCCAGTGCGTACACTATTTTTGAAGGAGAGACACAAAAGTTATGTGAAGAAAGTAAATGGGGGGTACCTCGTTTGTTGCTGAGTGGGGTGAGGTGGCATTGCAGGGCATCCGTATGGCGAGGGGGCGGAAGTGGGGACCTTATATAAGGCTGGTGTCGCTCTTTACTGGGACGAGGGGGAAGTTCCCGGCGTCCTTCATGTCATCGATCTCTCCTTGTGTTCGGATGCACGGCGGGTAGCCGTCGGGTTGGTCCGTTGAGATCCTCCTCGTCTTCCCGTACCTCAGCGCAGTAGGCGTTGTGGATCTCGTCCTAGGTCATGGGAGGATACTTCATGATCCGGCTTAGCAGTTTTTTGGTGGCTCTGGAGCCGTCCCTGCTGAGTCCGTTCTGGAATGCCGCTACCGCCATTCCTTTTGACACATTCGGCAGGCTCATTCTTACTCAGTTGAACCTGGCGAAGAAGTCCCTGAGGCCCTCGCCCGTGGTTTGTCTGACGGCGAAGATGGCATTCACCCTTGCTTCTGCTTTCTTAGAGTCGGCATGTGTTGTGACGAACTTATCCGCCATTTCCTCAAAGGTTGAGATTGCTTTGGCGGGTAGTTGGGAATACCGGGTCAAGGCTTCCCCGGTCAGTGTTTCACCGAACTTTTCCAGCAGCACTGATGGTACCTATTTTTTGGATAAGTCATTACCTTTCACGGCGGTAACATATTGGATGAGATAATCCTCAGGATCGGTGGTTTCATCGTACACCTTCAGGTAGGGGGCATCTTGAAGGTCTTCGGGGTGGTGTAGGGTGCGGCTTCTTCAGAGTAGGGTTGTTCTACAAATCTTCCTACGTCCCGTTTGGGTAGTAGTATAGGTGCTCCGGGGATCTTGTCAACGCTATCTTGGTGCTCCTTCATTTGGTCACGGAGGGCCTGATTTTCGCTTTCCATTTCTTCCATCTTCCTCAGGATGGAGCCTAACGTGTCATCGTGTGTTTGTATTTCGACGGGCTGGCCGTTGGTTCCTGTTCCTTCCTTTTCATTTGTTGCAGTGGTGTTGCTTGTTGTTGGTGCTGCATTCTCGCAGCCTCTTGGTGTCTTTTTCACTAAGATGCTCAGGGTACTGGTCAGCCATTCTTCCAGTAACTTCTTGACTGCTAGGGGTGCTTCTTTTGAAGTGGAGGTGTCCCTTTCCTACGGGGTTGCAAGGTTCCCAAAGGGCGGAGGTGAGGTTTCTGCCTCGGGTGCGACGCCAGGGATAGCGTTGATGGCAGCACTACCTCCGGCCTCGTTCATGGAACTCAGGAGGTTGGTGGTGACTTCTACCACATATTTGGATCGAGTGTCATTCTCGGCCATTTTCCAGACTTTTTCCGATGATCGGATCTTGTGGATGTATACTACGAGTTTGATTCTCGAAATCCCCACAGACAGCGCCAAATTGTTTGACCCAAAAGCTATCGGTTGCTTTACGGGTTAGGGACAATCAAAGAATAAATGAAAGGTAAATCAGAATCAATGGTAATATATCTTAAAGATCGACCTTTGGATTCGTGTATATGTTTTTCTTATAAGAATGTGATGGAGCTTAATCAAGTGTTTGAACAAGTAAGCAATAAAGAGATAACAATAGAAAGAAAATGACAGAGAGAGAGAGTTGTATTATTAACGATCAATAATACTTGTCTTACAAATGAGGGGGCCCTTCCTTATATAGAAGGATGACCCCCTCGCCGACATATTACATCGTCCCAAAGCTATTGCTATTACAACGAAAGTATAGGGGAGGGGGAGTCGGGACGTCTGCTCGGGCGAGCATGTTGGTACGCTACTATGAACGAGGGCATACCCTCTTCATCATACAGACACGAAGGTGAATGTCATCCGATGTCAACGGCTGCGTAAGGGGCGTGCTTGACTCGCATTGCATCCGAGTCGCCCCCGTACAGTTTTGCTAATAATAAATGTGGTTAAGTTACTTCATTTGTCTTATATTTTAATGAGAAAAGTGAGATATAATAGAAAATTAGAAATCGGTTAGCACTAACAGCATGTTTGGACGATTGTATAAAATATTGTATTATTGTTGTATTGTAATGTATTTGTCTTCATGTATATAACATTTGTATGGAGTGTATTGTTTGTTGTCGTTTTATGATGCTATGCACCAACAATACAAAAAATAAACTTGTAACATTATAAAGAAAAAGTACGATAAGAGGTTATTATTATATCAAAAGGTAAGGTAAATGATAAAATCGAATTTTTTTTAATAATAAAACGGACAAAAAAATAAGAAAACGATGCGACCACACCAAATCAATCATTCCATAGCATTTTTCGTCGTTACATAATGGCAGATTTATCGATATGATATTAAAAAAAATTAAATAACAATCAAAACAAACATTATATTTAAATTAACAGTATGATACAATATAATATGTAAAAACCCTCCAAACAAGTTGTAAAATGTAAGAAAGAGCTTTTTCGTTCTTTTTTCTTTTTCTAATATTGGGTCTTTAATGTAATTTATTATACATTACAATAATCAGATTACTAACAATAATGTGGTTACTACTAATTAAATAAGACAAAAAAAGAAAGCGGAAGTCAACTATCAGAAGGTATAAATGCATAAGATTGTGAATATCAGGAAAAGAGATTAATTTTTTGGATTACTTAATAATCATTTCACTTTGATATTTAAGAAAAAATTAACTTGGATTGTCTTGTAAATTCAATTATTTACTAAGCGGGTGATTGAAGAATGAAATAAATGATAAATGTACAATGTTGGTATTGATAATATTTCAGAGAATTAACATTTATAATCATTATTTCAATGGATAAAATGTCTAACGTACTTTAATTCAACAAATTAGAGAGAAAAGCGATGTCAATTTCTTTGTAGATGTTAACTGCCTTCAATTTTACAACATGTTCATATAAATTATAAACGGGTGAAAATAATTTACCCTCTTCAAATTTGTTTTAAAAATCAAACTCATCCTCCGACTTTAAACAATTATCATTCTTTTCCGCGTATCATAGATAACTTATTAAATACCTAGTCTACCCTCTACAAATTATGTTTTTTTTTTCATTTCTTTAATATATTGTTTTTTTTTATTTTAATCTATAGTATTGACTTACTTATAGATAAATAATATTATTTTAAAACATAAAAGAGTAAGAAGTAATAATCAAGCATATAAGTTGTGACATTCAACAATGAAATGACTGAGAAAATAAAAATCAGTAATTTTAGCCATCAGAGATCAATTATTTATAAAATTGAGAATAAAAGATGAGTGTGAGGACTTTATAAAATAATGCAATAAATGAGTGAAAAAAAATGATGAATTTTATCACAAAATCCTAAAAGTTAGTTATTTATAGTTTACATGAATTTATATTACAATTTAGAAATAAATTTTATTAATAACAATCAATACCCAAAAGTCTATATTTACACAATGACGAATAAGAAAAATAGTAAAACTTATAAAAAAAAATTGTTACTCGATCGATGGATTTTCCTGTTCATACAGATATATACACATACTTAATACACATAAATTAAATAATAATCGTAAAGTATATGTAGATCTATAATATAATTCATAATATGATTATTTTGTATTTATAATTTTGATTGACTTAAATTAAATTATTTAATAAAATATAATATTATTTAAATTAAAGTAAAAACACCTACAAACAAATAAATACTATATATAATATAAAAAGGTACAATCAAACTTCTTTATAACAGTCTCATTTGTTTCGATATTTTTTAGTTGTTATAGTGACATGTACGCTGGTTTTTAAGCATTAATATGGCTTAAAAGAGGGTGAATGAAATATGAAGGGAAATAAAAAATTTAAGTGAAAATTTAAGTTCTCCCGTTGACAAAGAGACATTGTCCTATACTGAAAGAGAAAGAGGTTTTTGATGGGTATATAAGCAATTGCTCTTTTTCTAACTCGTAAAGAGTTGGGAACAATCCTCCGTCGCTTGCTCAGTTTCAAATCCGAATTCGGTCTTGATTAATTTTTTGGACCAAATTTATTTATTAACAGAAATATTATTAAATATTTTTTCGTTATCCGTTTTTAATTTTTCGGTTGTGTAACTGAAAATTAACCTTCATTCAATGGTTTATTATTCCATAAATTAGTCATTTATGTTATGGCCGTTTTGCACAAATAACCATTCTGAAGAGTTGCACCTCTTCAATTTTCAGCCCAACAATGGCTATAAATACAGTCCATTCTCTCAGAACTTCCATATGATTTTCTGTCTCCTCCTTTCTTCTGCATACTTTTAATTTCTAAGAAAGCAACAGTAAGTGTGATTTACTATCGAACTTTTTGTTCGCTGAAACACTGGGGTTTTAAGTATCACCATACAAGTGTGTAATTCATTCTATCCTGGGAGAACATAATTCATAACATTGGGTACTATGAGGGGATTAAACTGCTCAAGGGAACACTATGAATTCAGTGGATTCAGATTAACTTTTGTTTGGTTTACATTTTCTGTTTATATTTCATTCTATCTTTTTCAGATTTAGTTTACAAATACAGTTTACTAACAATATTGTTATTGAGACATAATTACAATATAATATAAAAATTGATTCCAAATTTTGTTTGACTTTTATAGTGAATGACTATTATATAGATATGTTGTTATAGAGAGGTCTGTTTATACTATGTATATGGAAAATTAAAAATAATAAGGAAAAATATACATTGCTTAGGATGGAAGGAGGAGAATTACAATTGAATGAATTTGATTTTTAAAACAGACTTGGGGTATGTAAATAATTTTCACACATTATAAACACTCAAAGTCAGAAAACAAGATATTCGAAAATTTTGACAATATTGATTTATAACATTCAATGAGTTAAAAAGAAAAATAGATGAGTAGACAACAACAACAACAACAACAACAACAACAACCCAGTATATTCCCATAAGGTGGGGTCTGGGGAGGATAATATGTAGACAGGCCTTACCTCTACCCGAGAGGGCAGAGAGGCTGTTTCCAATCGACACTCGGCGCATGGAAAAGAAAGGCAAACAAACAAAAACAAAAACCGCATTAGTTATTCCATCATACAACGCATAAAAATTATCTAAACATAAGAGACATATGTACCATAAATAAGCAGGCATGCAATGATATTAAAACATCAACTACCGGAAATGACTACCATAAGAGAACACACGCTAATCGTCTATGGCGGCCCTATCACGCCTCACCCACCCCGGGGAAGGAGTACGAAAAATCTAAAAGCTCCTATCCTACAACCCTGATACTAGACCTCCAGACTTTCCTATCAAGGGTCATGTCCTCGGAAATCCGCATCCTGGCCATGTCATGTCTAATTACCTCTCCCCAGTATCTCTTAGGCCTCCCTCCGCCTCGCCTCACACCGACCACCGCTAGCCGCTCACAACTCCTCACCGGGGCATCGGGGCTTCTCCTCCGCACATGCCCGAACCACCGAAGCCTCGCCTCACGCATCTTCTCATCCACAGGGGCCACCCCCACCTTCTCCCGAATAACTTCGTTCCTAATCTTATCTAACCCGGTGAGCCCGCACATCCACCTAAGCATCCTCATCTCCGCAACCATCATCCTCCGAACATGAGATTTCTTCACGGCCAACACTCTGTCCCATACAGCATGGCAGGTCTAACCACAGCTCTATAAAACTTCCCCTTGAGTTTCTGTGACACTTTCTTATCACACAACACTCCTGATGCAAGCCGCCACTTCGACCACCCCGCCGCTATACGGTGGGTGACATCCCCGTCTATCTCCCCGTCCCCCTGGATCACCGATCCAAGGTATTTGAAACTATCCTTCTTGGCTATGGCCTGAGACCCAATCATCACGCTCCCTCCCACTTCGCTCGGCTCAACGCTAAACTTGCACTCCAAATATTCTGTCTTAGACCTGCTTAGTTTGAACCCCTTAGACTCGAGAGTCTGTCTCCATACCTCTAGCCTCTCGTTAACGCCGACCCTCGTCTAAGATGAGTAGACAAAAAAAACAAAATAAATAGAGGTGGGGATTCACAATTTTAGTCTCTTAGTTATTGGTAAATGCTTATTTTGTTCTCGTAATATTAGGCAAAACACTTATAACCTCGAGTAAATTAAAATATTTATTTTTTGATCTCTTCATATAAAAGATATGTCCACTTCTAAAACGATATTGTCATCGAATGTGGAGTAACAATACGAATTCACACATTAACAATTAAACAGTTCAACACTTAATAATGTGTTGTATTTGTGATGATATACAATCATAGGGATCAAAAGTGCATATATCAATTAATTGAAGGTTGAATGTACTTAATCAAAAGTCACAAGGGCCAAAATTCAAGTTTGTTGACAGTTGAGGGACAAAAATGTAAAAATTCCTAGTACTTTAAATCAACGATTATCCATGGGGGAAAATGATAATTGAAAATTATTAATGGGAGGATATTCATTTGTTTGAAGACATCTATGTAGGTGTTGGGAAAACAAATGTTGCCAGATTTAATTTTTATCTTGTACCTTACCTAGATAAAGAGTTTCACTTTATCCATGTGACGACCCAAAGGGTCATCACTTATTTAATTAATCATTTCGAGCTTCTGAGGCCTTGAAACAACATACACAACATCCTGGGGGCGACCTCCGGATGGGTCATAACAAAAAGGGGATGCTTGTTGAAAACTATTAGTTGGCAAAGCCATTGCCGGAGGATTACAAAAAAACCTGCCAACGGTGCTAGTCTGGCAGTTAGGTTGTAGTTGTCTAACAAAAAGTGTACCAAACAATTTTCTTCTAGCGTTTTTTTGGACAAAAGGCGGTGGTTGATAAAAACGGTGATACTTGGGGAAGCCTCCATATGGAAACCATGTTTAGCTAAAGAGTCAACTACTTAATTTTGCTCCCTGTACATGTGAAGGATGACCGGATCATTCAGCTGGGCGATCAGAGACCTGCAATCAAAGATAATATTAGCATATACAGTGGATTAGAGGTATGACGTAGAGTAATAAGAGCCTTGGCATCTAACTTGACATCAAGTGGTGCATATCCATGAGTGAAGGCCAAGTTAAGACCATGGTAGAGTGAAATTAGCTTAGCTTCAATGCTCCCATGAATTAAGTGATGACCCGCGAAGCCCAAAAGCAGTTACCCAGTTGAGTCATGGATGACTCCACCAATCCCCCCATGCATCAGTATTTAGTTTAAAGTAACATGGACTAGGAGATTGCCATATGATGTGCATAGGGATACATGTAAATATTATGTGAGGGGGAGCGGGGAACTATAATAATATAATTTCGCAACCATACGAAGAATATGAGACACGGAGGGGGGTTGACTATGGGATGGAAAAAGTTTCTATTACGGGCCAGCCAGATGTGCCACAAACCAAAGGGGATAAGTATGTCACTGGGACATTTAGGGAATTCGGCATGGCAGTATGCAAAAATGAATTGTTTGAGCCATATAAGTGGGGTGTCAACAGTACTATGAAGCTTCGTAATTTCTGGTATCATGGATAAAATTGACCAAAGGTGTATTACAACTGGACAATGGAGGAATAAATATGTTATTATTTTAGAATTGATAAGGCATATGGCGCATGTGTCTTCTTAGAGAAAGCCTATGCGGTGATAATAACTAGCAATATCGAGGTGGTTATGGCTAGTCAGCCATAGGAAGTGTTTAATTTTTGGCGAGAGACGAAGCTTCCAAATCCAATTAAAGTATGGTCCTAAGGAAGTGGGGAGTAAGTTGTGATAAAGTGATTTGGTGGTAAAGTTGTCCCTTGAATCTACAGTCCGGGAAAATGAATAAGGGTTAGTGGTGTGGGAAAGAATATATGTATTAACGATTTGCTCTGGGAACCTTAGCGGTAGTTCAAAAGGGACAATGGTGAAGTCCCATTGATGACGGGTAAGATAAGTGGAATGCAGTATCAATAAGAGAGTGGAGGGATAAAGGCCATGTGATACATTGTCGTAAGTATTGATTGGTCCGATCCAGGAATCATACTAGAAGTTAATGAGTGTGTCGTCACCGATGAGTCACTTTATGCCTTGTTGACAATGGGGCCAACCAATGAGGAGGTTATTCCAAATAAAGGAACCATGAGCGTGTGGATTGGTCGTATGGTATAAGTATTTGTGGCGAATGGTAGCGGCCCATAAGGAGGAAGGGTTGCGAAGCATTTGTCAGGGTTGACTAGCTAATAAGGATTTATTTTTCTGGAGGAAGGCATTGTATACCTATACCACCATGAGTTTTTGGCATGGTGATAGTACTCCATTTTATGAGGTGGATTTTCTTTTTATTGGGAGTGGTGCCCCTACAAAAAATTACGATGGCAGTGCTCTAATTGGGAGAGGATAGTTTGAGGAATTTTAATGTATTGCATAACGTTGGGAGTCTATTCGGAGTGGAGTTAATAAAAGTTGTGCGCCTGTGATGAACCTAAAGGTCATCTCTTGTTTTAGAAGTTAAAACT
The DNA here is from genome assembly GCA_032618575.1 of Nicotiana noctiflora. Classification (NCBI taxonomy): domain Eukaryota; kingdom Viridiplantae; phylum Streptophyta; class Magnoliopsida; order Solanales; family Solanaceae; genus Nicotiana; species Nicotiana noctiflora. Next base: position 165,414 of record JASVEL010009390.1, read on the forward strand.
GTGTTATGAGGCTTGAAAAACTCTTTTTATCCCACCTCAATGTGTGTGTCTAGTCGGGGCACGTTTCCGAAAATTTTTATGTGAATTTTAAGAAAAAGATTGATTCTGACCTTTAAAATTGATTAAAGTTGACTTTTGTCAACATTCTTAGTAAACGAACAAGAACGCATGATTTGACGTTCCTGTAGAGTCTGTAGTAAAATATGGGACTCGAGCGTATGCCCGGAATCGTATTCCGAAGACCCTAGACTAAGAAAATAATTTTTAAAAAAAATTATTTGCTTGAAAACATAAGGACTTTCAGAAGTGACATAATGCATGTTCTTGATGGTATAAGGCTCGTATCTTGATTCCGGAATGCGGTACAAGTTTAAAATAATAATTAAATCAAACTTCTGAAATTTGGTAAGAATAGGAGTTGATTTGGTAAAAATCGGACATTTAGTTGAGAAAATAGAAATTTTAATGTTCTTGAGAATTTTATGAATTTTGGTGCTGAATTCGTAGTTGTTGATGTTAATTTGATGATTGGATTGTACGAGCAAGTCCGTATGATATTTTTAGACTTGCATGCGTATTTGGTTTGGAGCCCCGTGAGTTTTGGATAGGCCACAGAATGAATTTGGACTTTAGAAAAAAGTGTTGCAGGTTTTAGTTCCGGTATTGGCCTCTGATCTCGCAATTGCGAAGTCTGTCAGTGTGGTAATTGCAATGGGTTGATTGCAATTGTGAAATATGCCCTGGCCAGCCTTGCTCGCAAATGCGAAGTCCTCAGTAATTTCCAGCAGTCACAGATCTAACACTTTCTTCGCAATTGGGAAGATAGCAGAAAATTCCCAGGGTTCGCAATTGCGACATCTACGACCTGATACGTGATTTTGACGGAGTTCTTCTTTATTTTTACAATTTTTCAAACCCTACACTCCGATAGATAATTTTCTTGAAGAGAGTTCCTCCCTAAATCATAGGTAAACGATTTCTAACTTATTTTCTTCAATTGTAATATCTTTTTACATGATTTCGCTTTAATATCTACGAGTTTTCATAGGAAATTGGGTGTTTTGGGGTAGAAGTTAGAATTTTCAAATTTTGGATATTTGGACCTCAATTTGAAGTCTGATTTCAAAACTAATTGCATATTTGAGTTTGTGTGTGAATGGGTGATCGAGTTTTTATTTGAACTTCGGGTTTTGACCAAGCTGGTCCGGGGTCGATTTTTGACTCTTAGGAAAAAACAATGGGAAAACTATTTTCTATGCATTAGAATTAGTTTATTTAGCATTTATTAATATTATTAAGTAAATTATGGCTAGATACAAGTGGATTGAAGGTGGAATCGAGAGGTAAGCGGTAGTTGAAGCTTAATCTTGTTTGTGGAATCAAAGTAAGTGTTTGTCTTAACCTTAGCTTGAGAGAATATGAGTTATGGTCTTATTTTCTATGTGTTAGTATCGAGTACGATGTATAGGTGTGGTGATGAGTATCTATACGTTTGAGTCAAGCATGTTCGTGAGTCTTATACCATGATTGTTGTGACTCTATTATGTATCAATCATGCTCAAAATGATGATTTTTAATGTTGAACAAAGCTTATGAATATTTTCTTGGTAATTGACTATTGTTGAGTATTGGCTTAAGTTGAGTTCACTTTGTAAAGTAATTGTTGAAGACGAGATGGGTTATAGCTGATTCTTTTGCCGAGATATTATTGTTGATATTGTTGATTCCCTTACCGGACGTATTATTTCCATTGTTTGGATGAGGAAGGGTGTAAAGCACGAAGGATGATGCCTTGAGTGATATTGTGAGTGAGTGTAATGCACGAATGGTGATTCTGTGCCGATGTTATGAGTGTTAATGCACGAAGGGTGATGTCGTTCCATGATTTAAGAGTTAATGCATGAAAGATTATGTCATGTCGATATTGTGAGGAATAATGCACAAGCGTAATGTCGTGCCATTATTATGAGAGATAAAACACGAAGGGTTATGTCGTGCCATTTTTGTTGTTTCATATGGTGAGGGTGAGAGTAAAAACATGAAGAGTGATGTCGTGCACGTGTTACGGTTTCATTATTCTTGTTGATAAAGATATGGTGTTCATTATGTTTCCTTATTGGTTTATTGTTAGTATTTGATATTCCATATAGCATGTCCCTTTCCCACCTTATTCTATTGATTCATGTTATTATAATTCTGTTTGTATATAATTTAACTACACGTGTATATATGATTGTCGTGTCCTAGCCTCGTCATTGTTTATCCGAGGTTAGACTCGACACTTACCATTATATGGGATCGGCTGTACTAATGTTACACTCTGTACTCTTTTGTATGGATTTCAGTACCAGACCCGGTGAGTAGCAGAGGTAGTTGTCTTCATTCTAGAGAGATCAAGGTAGATCTGTTGGAGTCCGCAGAGCCTGTAGAGCCTAAAATCCCCCTTGCCTATTTTAGCTTTCTACTATAGCTTTTCATTCCGAGAACAGTTGTACTTTTCTTTCCAGACGTGTGTTTGTAGTAAAAATGTTAGTCGTTCGTAAAATCTTGACACCAGGTTCGTGGGTAGTCATGTATCGGATTATTTGGATTTTGTTATAACTCTTTCGCACTTTTGATCTGTTTATATTTAATTACTGCTTATAGTTGTTTGGGTTGATTGCTAATGGGTCGAAACCTTAATAGTTGGCTTCCCTAGCTTTCACAATTAGGCACCATTACGACTCTCGAGGGTGGAAAATTCGGGTCATGGCAAGTTGGTATCAGAGTTTTGGGTTGCTTAGGTCTCACAATTCACGAACAAGCTAGTTAGAGATTGAGTGGTTGGTACAGAGACGTCTATGCTTATCCCCTAGAGGCTACAGAGTTCAGGAATAACTTCACATCTATTATTCATTGTCGTACGATTTGACTTCTCAATGCTAATTGAACTTCTACTCTGTTCTTTTGCAGACAGCGAGAACACGTTCTTCTTTATCGGTTGATCAGTAAACCAAGCCCCCAGTGGCAGCTCCTACGAGGGGCAGAGGATGAGGCCGAGGTCGTCGTAGGAGCAGGGCTTAGCCTAGAGCAGCAGCACCAGCAGTGGAGCCTCAAGTAGAGTTCGAGGAGGAGGCTCCATCCCAGACCGTTCTAGCAGGGCCAGCTCAGGTCCCAGAAGGGTTCTTCACTACCTCAGTACTCCAGGATACTTTGGTCCATCTAGTGGGCCTTATGAAGAGTGTCGCCTAGGCAGGCTTATTTCCTGTAAATCTAGTCGTCTCTCAGGCTGGGAGAGGAGCACGGACTCCCGCTACTTGCACTTCAGAGCAGATGGCTCCTCAATTTTAGACTTCAGCAGCTCAGCTAGTTGGAGTAGTTCAGCCGGGTGTGGTAGCTTAGACCGGTGATAGAGCAGCTATGGTTGTTAATGCTTTACGGAGGTTGGACATGTTCACCAAGCTCTTCACTGCTACTTATGGTGGTACATCCTCAGAGGATCCCTAGGACTATTTGGATAGTTGTCACGAGGTTATTCGGAATATGGGGATAGTAGAGACTAATAGGGTCAACTTTGCTGCTTTTTGTCTGTCAGGTTCTTCCAAGACTTGGTGAAGGGATTATTGTTTAGCTAGACCAGCTGGGTCACTGGCTTTGACTTAGGATCAGTTCTCTTAGTTATTACTGGATAAGTTTCTTTCTATCACTCAAATGGAGGACTATCGGAGGTAGTTTGGGCGTCTCCAGTAGGGTTCTATGACCGTCACTCAGTATGAGACCAAATTTATTGCCTTGTACCGTCATGCTCTTATTATACTTCCCACCGACAGATAGAGGGTGAAGAGTTTCATAAAGGGACTCGTTCATCCAATTCGATTGCATATGGCTAAGGAGATAGGAAGCGAGATTTCGTTTCAGGATACGGCCTATGTGGCCAGGAGAGTTGAGATGGTTCTATCATAGGGGAGTGGCCAGGGTCTAACAAGAGGCCTCGACATTCTAGCAGGTTCATAGGTGCCTCATCTGGAGGTAAGGATTATTTTGGTATGGGCCATCCTTCCATGTCATTTCATTCAGCACTTCAGGCTTCTCACAGTGCTCTAGATGGTTGTGGTTGTCACATGCATTATTCTGATAAGTTACCCTACAGTGCACTACCAGCTCCTATCGGTGCACCGCCGCACCAGAATTTTCAGGGTGGTTACTCAGGCCGTCAAGGTCAGCAATCCCAACAGTCGAGGGCTTGTTATACTTATAGTGATACGAGATATATTTCTAGATTTTACCCTCGAGCCTCGAGCAGTTCTAAACATGAGGGTTCTCCTGTTATAGTTCGAGCACTGGGTATTCCACAGCCCGCCCGACTAGCTAGTGGTAGGGGTTAGGCAACTAGAGGTGGAGGTCGAGGTGTTAGAGGTGGAGGTCAGGCCGTTAGAGGTGGAGGTCAGGCTGCTACAGGTAGAGGCCAACCAGCAGGAGGTCATCTCGGAGATGTAGTTCAGAGTGGTGGGGCCCAATCCCGATGTTATGCTATCCCAACCAGACCTAAGGCCTCTGATGTAGTTATCACAGGTACAGTTTCGATTTGTAGTAGAGACGCTTCAATTCTATTTGATCTGGGTTCCATATATTCCTATGTGTCATCTTATTTTTCCCCTTATCTGGTTATGTCTCGTGATTCTTTGAGTGCACTTATATATGTGTCTACACCAGTGGGTGATTCTATTATTGTAGATCGAGTCTATCACTCGTGTGTGGTTATTGTTGGGGGTCTTGAGACTCATATAGATCTCATACTTCTCGATATGTTAGTCTCCGATGTCATTTTGGGGAGGGATGGTTATCCCATTTTTATGCTATATTGGACTCTCACGCCAAGACTGTGACCTTAGCATTACCGGGGTTGCCTCATTTGGAGTGGAGAGGTACTCTTGGTCATTATGCCAGCATGGTTATCCCATATATGAAGGCTCAGCATATGGTTGATAAGGGGTGTTTGGCTTATTTGGTGTATGTTTGTGATTCTAGTGCTGCGGTTCCTTCTATGGATTCCGTGCCCGTTGTTTGTGATTTTCCTGAGGTATTTCCTTCAGACCTGTCGGGGATGCCACCCGACAGTGATATTGACTTTTGCATTGATTTGGCTCCGGGCACTCAGCCCATTTCTATCCCGCTATATTGTATGGCACTGCTAGAGTTGAAAGAATTGAAAGAATAATTGCAAGAGTTGCTTGATAAAGGCTTTATTAGACCTAGTGTCTCCCATTGGGGTGCGCTGGTGTTGTTTGTTAAGAAGAATGATGGATCGATGAGAAATGTGCATAGCAGTTGAACAAGGTCACAATCAAGAATAAGTATCAAATATCCATTGCCAAGGTTTGGTGATTTGTTTGACTGGCTTCAGGGTGCCAAAGTGTTTTCAAAGATTGATTTGAGATCGGGCTACCATCAGTTGAGGATTAGGGCATCTGATGTCCCTAAGACCGATTTTCGCACTCTGTACGAGCATTATGTGTTCTTAGTAATGTCATTTGGGTTGACAAATTCCCCAGCGACTTTCATGGATTTGATGAACCGTGTATTCAAGCCTTACTTGGATTCCTTCGTGATTGTCTTCATTGATGATATTTTGATCTATTCCCGTAGCTAGGAGGAGCACGAGCAACATCTTCGAGTCGTTCTCCAGACTTTGAAGGACAGTCAATTGTATGCTATATTTTTGAAGTGCGAGTTTTGGTTGAGTTTAGTTGCATTCTTGGGCCACGTCGTATCAGCAGAGGGTATTCAGGTGGATCCGAAGAAGATAGAGGTAGTCAAGAACTAGCCTCGACCCATATCAGCTACAAAGATCTGGAGTTTCTTAGGTTTGGCAGGATATATCACCGGTTTGTGGAGGGACTTTCATCTATAGCAACACGATGACGAGATTGACCCGGAAGGGTGCCCAATTTAGGTGGTCAAATGAGTGTGACGCGAGCTTTCAAAAGCTCAAGACAACTTTGACTACGGTGTCACTGTTGGTACTGCGTACAGGTTCAGGGACATATACAATGTATTCTGATGCATCTCGTATTGGACTTGGTGTGGTGTTGATGTAGAATGGCAAGGTTATTTCATATGCTTCGCGACAATTGAAGATCCACTAGAAGAATTATCCAGATCATGATTTGAAGCTTGCAGCCACTGTTCACAAGTTGAATATTTGAAGGCATTATTTACATGGCGTGTCATGTCAGGTGTTCACCGATCACAAGAGTTTGAAATACTTGTTCAAGCAGAAGGAGAAAAATTAGAGGTAAAGGAGCTAGTTGGAGCTTTTGAAATACTATCATATCACCATCTTGTTTTATCCAGGAAAGGTCAATGTAGTGGCCGATGCTTTTAGTAGGAAGTCAGTCAGTATGGGCAACCTTGCATATATTCCAGTCGGTGAGAGACTGCTTGCTTTGGATGCTCAGTCTTTAGCCATTCAGTTCGTGAGGTTGGATATTTATGAACCCATCTCTGTGTTAGCTCGCATAGATGCTCATTCTTTATTATTTGAGTGTATCCGAGATCGGTAGTATGATGATCCTCATTTGCTTGTCCTTAGAAACACAGTATGGCACAGAGGTGACAAGTATGGTATGATTGGAGATGATGGTGTTTTGAGGATGCATGGGCGTATTTGTGTGCCTAATGTCGATGGACTTCATGAGTTGATTCTAGAGGAGGCCCATAGTTCCCGATATTCCATTCATTCGGGCGCCTCTAAGATGTATCAGGACTTGCAGCAGTATTATTGGTAGAGAAGGATGAAGAAGGATATTGTTGCATATGTAGCTAGGCATTTGAATTGTCAGTAGATAAAGTACGAGCATTAGAGACCTGGTGGTTTGTTACAGAAGATTTATATTCCTGAGTGGAAATGGGAGCGTATCACTATGGACTTCATTGTTGGACTCCCACGGACTTAGATGAAGTTTGACACAGTTTGGGTTATTATGGATAGGATGACTAAGACAGCACAATTTATTCCTGTGGCAGTTTCCTATTCTTCTGAGTGGTTGGCAGAGAATTATATCCGGGAGATTGTTCATCTTCATAGTGTTCCTGTGTCTATCATTTCAGAGTGATGTATATAGTTTACCTTGCATTTCTAAAGGACAGTGTAGCATGAGTTGGGTACTCGGGTTGAGATGAGCATATCCTTTCATCTTCATACGGACAGACAGTCCGAGTGTACTATTCAAATCAGTTCTTGCCATTAGAAAAGTTTTCCTACAATAATAGTTACTAGCCGAGCATCCAAATGGATCATTATGAGGCATTATATGGTAGGTAGTGTCGATACCTGATTGGGTGGTTTGAGCTGGGAGAGGCTCGGTTGTTGGGTGCAGATCTAGTATAGGATGCCTTGGCTAAGGTTAAGATCATTCAGGATAGGCTTTGTACATATTAGTCCAAGCATAAAAGCTATGCCGACCGTAAGGTTCGCAATGTGACATTCATGGTCGGAGAGCAATTGTTGATTCGGGTTTTGACCATGAAGTGTGTGATGAGATTTAGGAAGAAGGTCAAGCTAAGCCCTTGATTCATCAGTCCTTTTGAGATTCTTGATCGACTGGGAAAGGTGTCTTATATACTTGAATTGCCACCGAGTTTATCAGTAGTACATCTAGTATTTCATGTGTCCATGCTTCGGAGGTATCACGCCGATCCATCTCACGTCTTAGACTTCAACACTGTCTATTTGGACAAGGACTTGACCTATAAGGAGAAGTCGGTAGCTATTCTAGATCGGCAGGTTCGTCAGTCAAAATCGAAGAATTTTCCTTCAGTTCGTGTGTAATGGAGAGGTCAATCTGTTGAGGTAGCAACCTGGGAGTCCGAGTCCGATATATGGAGCCGTTATCCTTACTTTTTCACCGACTCACGTAGTTTTCTATGTCCGCTCGAGGGGAAACGTTTGTTTTAGAGGTGGAGAATATGATGACCCTAAAGGTCATCCCTTATTTTCGAAGTCAAAATTCTGTTTTGAGGCCTTGAAAACCTCTTTTTGTCCCACCTCGATTTGCGTGCATAGTCCGGCAGCGTTTTCAAAAAGCTTTTATGTGAATTTTAAGAAAAAGATTGATTTTGACCTTTAAAATTGACTTTCATCAATATTCTTGGTAAATGGACCTGGACATGTAATTTGATGGTCCCATAGGGTCCGTAGTAAAATATGGGACTCGGGGGTACGCCCAGAATCGAATTCCGAGGTCCCTAGCCCGAGAAAAGAAATTTAGAGAAAATTATTTGCTAGAAAAATAAAATGCTTTTAGAAGTGAAATGATGCATGTTCTTGATGGAAACGGGCCTGTATATTGGTTTTGGAGCCTAGCACAATATTAAAATAATAATTAAGTCGAACTTGTGAAGTTTGGTAAGAATCGAAGTTGACTTGGTAAAAAGCAGACCTTTAGTTGAGAAAATAGAAAGTTCAATGTTCTTGAGAATTTTATGAGTTTTGGTGCTAAATTCGTAATTGTTGATGTTACTTTGATGATTGGATTGCACAAGCAAGTCCGTATGATATTTTTTAACTTGTGCGCATGTTTGGTTTGGAGTCCCGAGGGCTCGGGTGAGTTTTGGATAGGCCACAGAGTGAATTTTGACTTAGGAAAAATTGTTTCAGGTTTCAGTTCGGGTATTGGCCTCTCATCTCAGAATTGAGAGATCAGGGATCGCAATTGCGAAGTCTGTCAGTGTAGTAATTGCGAGGGGCTGATCGAAATTGAGAAATATGCCCTAGCCATGCTCGCATTTGTGAGCATTTCTTCGCAAATGCGAAGTCCTCAATAATTCCCAGCAGTCGCAAACATGATAGTTTCTTCGCAATTGCGAAGATAGCAAAAATTCCCAGGGTTCGCAATTGCAAACGCCTTGTCGCCATTGCGTTATTTGCGACCTGATAAGGGGGATTTTGATGGGTTCTTCTTATTTTTATATTTTTTCAACCCCTACACTCCCGTAAACGATTTTCTTGAAGAGAGTTTTCCCCCCAAATTATAGGTAAACGATTTCTAACTTATTTTCTTCAATCTATATCATCTTCTTACATGATTTCACTTCAAAATCTAGGGATTTTCATTGGAAATTGGGTATTTTTTTGTAGAAGTTAGGATTTTCAAATTTTTGGCATTTGGACCTCAATTTGAGGTCCGATTTTAAAACTAATTATATATTTAAGTTCATGAGTGAATGGGTGATAGGGTTTTAGTTCGAATTTTGGGTTTTGACCAAGCGGGCCCGAGGTCAATTTTTGACTTTTTGGGAAAAACACTGGGAAACTATTTTTCATGCATTAGAATTACTTTATATATCATTTATTAATGTTATTTATGACTAGATACAAGCTGATTAGAGGTGGAACCGAGAGTTAAAGCGGTAGTTGACGCTTAATCTTGTTCGTGGTAATAGGAGTTGAGGTCTTATTTGCTATGTGTTAATATCGAGTACGACGTATAGGTGTGGTGACGAGTATATATACATTGGAGTCAAGCATGCCTATGAGTCTTATACCATGATTATTGTGACTCTATAATGTATCGATCATGCTCAAATTGATGATTCTTAATGTTGAACAAAGCTATGAGAGTTTTCTTGGTAATTAAGTATTGTTGAGCATTGGCTCAAGTTGAGTTCATTTTGTAAAGTAATTGTTAAAAACGGGATTGGTTATAGCTGATTCTCTGCTGGGATCTTATTATTGATACTATTGATTCAGTTTTGTTTCAATTGTTTGGGTAAGGAAGAGTGTAAAGCACGAAGGTTGATATCGTACATGATATTGTTAGTGAGAGTAATGCACGGAGGGTGGTGTCGTGCTGATGTTATGGGTGTTGCCCAAAGGGTGATGTCGTGCCATGATTTGAGAATTAATGCACGAAGGGTGATGTCGTGCCATGATTTGAGAATTAATGCATGAAGGGTGATG